>CM019926.1:4647456-4677365 GCA_009764595.1 Geothlypis trichas
AAGACCCAACTACACCATGGGGCACTCCCAGGGCCATGGGGCACGCCCTGGGCCATGGGGCACCCAACTATGCCATAGGGCGCCCAAGCATCCTATGGGGCACCCAACCCCACACCATGGGGCACCCAAACCATGCCATGGGCCACCCAACCATGCCATGGGGCACACAACCCCATGGGATTCACCCACGCCACTGGACCCTCCACACCCCCTGAGGATCCATCCATGTCAAAGGGCCCAACCACACCAAGGGACATCCTTGACCCCACAAGGAGCCGCCCCTGGGGACCTTCCCCCCGCGGGTTTGTCCCTGTGCCACCCTGTGTGACCGGGACACTGCAGGTGCCACCCCAGGTGCCACCCCCAGACTCACGCCTGCTTCTCCAGGGGCAGCGAGGTGTCCACGTGCCTGGGGCTGGGGGGGCAGGAGGGCCGGGGGCCGCCGGGGGCGCGGGGGGAGCGCGGCAGCGGCCGGGACAGGCTGGGGGAGCGCTCGGGGCTCTCAAACTGCACTGCGGGGACAAAGGGGCGTCACCCAGCGCCTCGCAGTGCCACAAAGGAACGGCCCAGAGGGGGCTCTGCCCTGCCGTGGTGTCCATTGCAGGAGACAGGAGTGCTCTGGGGGACACGGGAAGTTAGGGGGGCAGGGGGACATGGGGGGGACCCCAGGATGCTGGGGGATGCTGAGGTCCAGGTCTGATACCCATGGAAGCTGCGGGATGTGGGGTTGGGGGACCCTGGGGGTGTCCCCACAAGGATGAGGGAGCCAAGAGCGGCACCCACGCCGAGGTGGCACCCGGGGGACGCTGTCACCTGCGAACGCCCGTGAGATGTGATCCTTCTTCCACTCCCAGGGCTGGTCGTACTCGTCGGCCGGGCGCTCGTCGTCGCGGGGGAGGCGGCTGTCGCGGGCCGGGGGTCCCCCCGGGCTGTCCCCGGCCGTGTCCCACTCCTCGGAGGGGGTGTCGTACAGCTGGGGACCCCGGCGCGGCCGCACCCGCCGGCCCTCGCCCTGCCGCGGGCACCCTGCGGATGGGGAACGGGGCGGTGGGAGCGCCCGGGACCCCCGCGGGGGTGCTGGGGGTGCCCGGGGTGTCACCACCCACCTGTGGCCTCCTCGTCGCAGACGCCCTCGGGCGCCGGGTCCTGCTCACCCTCGAAAGGCTCCGAATATTCGCTCTCACCTGGGCCCTGAAGGGGGGCTCCGGGTGGGACGGGACCCCCACTGCCCCCCCCGCAGCACCCCGGTCCCCGGGTGCCCTCACGGGACCGTTGGGGCTCCCGCACCCCGACACGGGTGTCCCCAGCCCCGTCCCCACTCCCGCCCACCCGGTCCCTTTGTCCCCCAGCCCCTCTCCCCCTCTCCCCTTCCCCGTCTCCCAGTGCCTCCACCGTCCCCAGCCGCCCCCCAGTTCCCCCTCCAGTGACCCCGGCTCCCCCCTGGCTGCCCCACTGTCCCCCCCGACCCCTTGGCTGTCCCCGGTTCCCGGTTCCCGCTCTCCCGGTCCTTATTCCCGGCCGCTCTCGGTCCCCATCCCCATTCCCCATCTCCCCCATCCCCTCCCCATCCCCGTTCCCCATCTCCCCCCATCCCCTCCGCTCCTCAGCCCCCCCCGTTCGCCGCTGCCCCGCTCACACCTGCCCGACTCCCCCGGTGCCCCCCGCTCCCCTTCCCCAGCCCCCCACCCGCTGCCCCGCCGCCCTCCCCGTTCCCGGCGCTTGGCTGCGGCTCCCGCCCGGTGCCCCCCGGTACCCGCCGGTGCCCCCCGCCCGTACCTGCTGCAGGCGGCGGGGGCCGCCCCCCGTGCCCGCGCCCCCCACCCGCACGAGGCGGTGGCGCGGGGAGGCGGCGGGGCCGCGGAGCGCGGCTGCGGGGGCGGCGGCGGGGGGACCCCCGGGACCGCTGTAGTCGGGCTGGGGCGGGCGCGGGGGGGAACGCCGGGCCCCCCGGCCCAGGTACTCCCGGAGCCACTTGGCCATGGCGGGGAGCGGCACCGGCAGCGCCGGGACGGCCGGGACCCAGCGGCACCGGGACCCGCCGGGACCCCCCCGCCGCCGCCGCCGCCGCCGGAGCCGCCGCCGGAGCCGCTTTGTGTCGCCGCCGCGCGCGGCGCGGACCGGAGCCCCCGGAACCCCCCCCGCGCCCGCCTCGCCGGGGGCACCGGCACGGGGGGGGCGAGACCACCGGGGGGACACCGGCAGGGACGGCGAGGGGCGGGGGGCAGCGCGACCCCCGAGTGACACCGGGCGGGCCCTCCCCGTGTGACAACGGGAGATGGGTAGGGGGGGGTCACCGGGACCCCCAGACCCCAGCGATGGGATCCCCCCCGCCATGGGGCTGGGGGCTGCAGGGCTTTGGGGGGAGCAAGGACCCCCCAGCTCCATCACCCACCCGGGAGCTCGTCCTGGGGGCACAGGGGGGCTCTGCTCCCCCCCTGCCGCGGGGTTTGGGGGGCTCAGGCACCACACGGGGTGCAGGAGGTTGGGACCCCCCCCAGCCCTGCCCTGAGTCCCCTCCTGGCATTGTCTGCCCCCAGAACAAAGGTCCCTCTCCTTGGGGTCCCTTTTGGGGTCCCAGCTGGTGCTGGGGGTGGTGACAGCTGGGCAGTGGGGGACACACCCAGCAGGACACGGCCTGAGACCCCCCCTCGATGCCCCCCCAGCCCCGGGCTGAGCCCAGCGGCCAGCATTAATATTTGAAGAGGTTAATTAAGGCATGTGCACAGAATGCTAATTGGGATGGGGGGCTGGGTTTCTGTCCAGCTCTCCCTGACGCCCCAGAGCCCACCCCGGGCCCCCCAACCCCTCTGTGAGGGTGTTAATTAGCCAGAGGCCGCTCAATTAGAGGTGGTGCCTTGATGAGAGGGAAGTTGATGGCCATGGGTGAGCAGAGCCCCACTCGGGGTAGGTGAGCACTGAGGGGTCCCTGTCACGGGGGTGGGTGGGGGTCCCACAGGGCCCACGTACAAATCAGTCTCTGATGAAGACGAAGCTCTGGGATGAAGCTCAGATCTGGCTCTGCCTGATCCCATTTATTCCGGAGTTGTGGCTGCTGGAGCCCAGCAGGCTGGAGAGGGCTTTGTCCCCGAGCTCCTGGGGACATCTGAGGGGACTGGTGGTGACAGGACAGCCTTGTCCCCGCACTGAGGGGCTGCAGGAGCCCCCGGGTGTGTGCAAAGGTGGCACCTGACACACCCTGGGACAGAACCAGCTGGTGGTGAAGAAGTGAAGGAGGGGGGCTGAGCGTCCACCTTCCCCTGCACCCCGGTGGGAAGGACAGCCCCGAGGTCAGGAGTCAGGACACCCCAAACCCACCCTGGGCACGGTCACTGTGGGGAGTGAGGGCAGTGGCACCCCCAGGATGGACACACCAGGGTCCTGTGCAGCCCTGGCACTTCCTGGGAGCAGGGCTGCGACCCAGCAGGTGCTGCTGCAGGTAGAACACCTTCCCTGCACTGCTGCTGCTGCACGGCTGGAGGTGACAACAGCGGTGGCCGGGACCCCCCGGGGGCCGCTTTTCCAGAGCAGCAGGGAGTGGGGACAGCCCCGTCCCCGCCCTGTCCCTGCTGTCCCCGCCCCGCCGGCTCCTCAGTCGCTGGCGCTGTCCTCGCTGTCCGAGTAGGCTCCCAACAAACCCAGCGAGGACGTGGCTGCTGCTGTTGCTGCTGGAAGGGAGCCTGGAAGGGGAGGGAGGGAGAGGATCTGGTCAGGTCCAGCCTCCCCAGGGCAGTTCCCGGTGTGGGAACACCAGCCTGGAGAGATCCCGGGTGGAGCCTCACCCCTGGACGGGCCCTGAGCTCAGGGAGGATAAAAAGCTCCTGCAGCCCTTGGCTGAGCTCCCTCCTCCACCCTGCAGGAAGCACCGAGGTCTGGGACCCCCCTTGTCCCTCCACAGCCCCCTGGGACACTCAGACCCCAGAAAGGGGAGAGAGAAGCCAGCTCTGGGCTCCCACCACCCCAGGGGACAGCAGCCAGGAGCAGGAGGCTGGGGCAGCACAGGGACAAGGGGACACCTCCAAGAGCTGCTGTCCCTTCCCAGGGATGCCCCGAGGGCTGAGGGACTCACTAAACCAAAGGCTCAGGATCAACCAGCCCACAATAAATCCATCCCCAAACCCACGGCTCCCATGGCTTGCTGGGCAGCTCACTGAGGTGCTGGAAAAGCCTTCTAGTTTGTTTTGTGCTCCTTAAAGCTTCCCAGCTCCAGCAGTGAGGCTGGATTTATCACCAGGCCCCAAACCAAAGCAGTTTCTCCTGCTGTTCCACCCCTATCTCGCTGTTGTGACTGCCCCAGGGCTGTATCTGGTGTTTTGGTGCTCCTGGCCCTGCCAATCTGTCCCCAAGGCTGTGGCTGAGAGCCAAGAGCCAGGAGGGAGAATCAGCTTCACCAGGAAGCTCCTGGAAATGGGGACAACCCCGTGCTCTCACAGGAAGCTCCTGGAAATGGGGACAACCCCCTGCTCCCACACCACCCCACCAGAGACCCCAATCCAGACTCTGAGCACGGAGCCAACCCCACCCAGGAGGTGTCAGAGCCCCCCAGGGCCCAGCCAGGGCAGGTACCAGTGCTGGCCGTGGTTCCTCTGGTTTCCATCCCATTTTCCAGGGCAGGATCTGCCTTGTCCTTCTCCTTCCTGCGGGCCACCAGCCCTGCCAGCTGGGCCTTGGTGCTGAGCTTGCCCACGCTGCGCTCCCAGCTCTCCATCCTGGGCTTCTTGCTCTGGGGCTGGGGGTCCTGTGGGCACAGCCAGGGTCAGGGGGCTCCAGCTGGGAGGGGATTGGAGATAAAAGCAGTAGAGACACCAGGAAAGAGGCCTGAGGGGGAATTCTGTCCCTGCAGGGATGGCACAGCCTGGACAAACGGGGATGTGGGTCTGCAAAGCTGCCCCTGGAGATCCATGTCCCACTGCCAGAGAGCTAAACCCAGCCTTGGGATGGCCCTGGGATGCTGAGGAGGCAGAGAAAAGAATCTTAAAGGACCCTAAAGTCCATCCAATCCCACCTTTCAATATCCCAGGTGGTTCCAAGCCCTGTCCAAGCTGACCTTGGACACTTCCAGCCACAGCTTCTCTGGGCAATCTGTTCCAAAGTCTCCTTAAATCCAATCCAACCCTCCCCTGCCTCAGTTCCAGACCATTCCCCCGTGTCCTATCCCTCCCTGCAGGGTAGAAGTTGTTTTCTCTGTGTTTTATCAGCTCCTTTCAAGGCCACTGAGCAGCCCTGGGTGCCTGCAGGTGGTCCAGCCATGGACCCAGTGAGTCTGAGTGCCCTGGGCACAGGGATTAGTGCCAGGCCAGGGACCACGGCTGGGATTAACCCCAGGCACGGCAGCTTTGATCCAGCCCAGCGGGCCCCGGGGCAGGGATGACAGCAGGGGGGAGGGCAGGGCTGTTTGTTGGGATAATCCCTCCCTCCAGGCCGGGGCTGGCAGCTCTTTTGTTCTGCCTGAATCCCAAGCCCAGCCCAGAACACTGAAATCCTGCCTGGAGCAGCAGCAGGGCCCAGCAGAGCTCGTCCTTCCCGAGGAAGGGAGGGTGGGGACAGGATGGGGACAGCTCCATGCCTGCCTTTGTCACCAGCCCAGCCTGGAATCCCCAAAGATCTCTGGCTCCTCTCAGCCCAGTGCACAGGGACTCGGCCTTTGGGAGCCGCTCAGGCGTGACACGAGCCCGGTGTCACCCAGACAGGGACACAATGGGCACACAGAGCTGCAGGGCACAGCAGCGGGGCTGGGGAAGGGCAGGGCAGGCTGTGCCCCTCTCACCTCCTGCAGGATGTCCGTGGGTTTGGTGTGGGCCGTGGGGTTGGGGCGGGGTTTGGCCGGTTCCTCGTCAGAGTCGGAATCCGCCAGGAGCCGCCGGTTCTGGGCCTGTTCCAGCATGGCCCTGCTGGGACAGAGCAGAGCTGAGCTGGAGCCACCCCATGCCAGGCCCTGCTCACTCCAGGGGAGCTGGGAACAGCACAGGAGCTCGGGATCCCCTTCCCAGGGGGTTCTGTGGGATCAGGCTCAAGCCTGATCCCATTTATTCACTGGGTGGCAGTGTTGCAGACAGCTTTTGTGAAAAATCCCTTCTTAGGGTTTTTCCTGCTGGAGCTGAGAGGTTTCAGCAGCAAATGTAAACAGTGGTTATCTGCTGCTGTGGAATGCAACAGGTGGATCTGTGATTGGTCTCCTGTGGATGTTTGGATTTAATGACCACTCACAGCAGAGCTGGCTCTCACTCTCTGCCGAGACACAGATCTTGGTTATTCATTCTTTCTATTCTATTCTTATCTCAGCCAGGTTCTGAAGAAGCCCTTTTCTTTTCTATTTCTTTTTTAGTATAGTCATAATGTTATCTATATATCATAAAATAATAAATCAAGCCTTCTGATCATGGAATCAACATTCTTGTCTCTCTCCCACCCTGCAAACCCTTGTGACCACGGTCACAGTGGCAGCACTGGGATCTGGAGCTCCAGCCCAGAGCAGGGACTGTGCCCATGGGAGGGCACTTCCCAGAGGATTGGACCCTCCCCAGCAGCCCAGATACCACAGGATCCCAGCCTGGTTGGGTGGGAAGGACCTCCCACTCCTTCTACCTGAACACTTTGCCAGGACAGGCTGGGATCTCCTCCCACCCCCCAAATCCTGGTCACTCAGCCCCCCTCTCCCAGCCCAGCCTGGTTCATGGCACTCCCAGCCCTTCCAGCCCCCTCACTTCATCTCCTGTTCGTCCTCCTCCTGCTCCTTGCGCCTCTGCTCCTCCTCCAGCTCCTTGTACTGCTTCAGCATGGCCTCAAAGTCCACGTTGGCCTGGCGCTGGTTGAGCTCCTTCAGCTCCTGCAGGTTCTCCAGGACCTCCATCTCCAGCTTGGAGTCCTTGGTTCGGTTCTCCAGCACCTGGGTGGGATAAGTTGGGATATTTGAGGCAGCAGAGCCTGATAGGAACCTCCAACACCTTGTGCTGGATGAAGCACAAGAGGGACAGGAAAGCCTGAATGGCTACAAAGTCACTGCTCTGGCTGGGGAGAGTCAGGCAGAGTGGCAGAGGTTCTCCTGCAGTCCTTGTACCTTCATGGGATTGTTGAGCTCCTCCTCTTCCCTCTCCTTCTGCATCCTCTTCTCCTCCTCCTCCAGGAGTTTCTCTGCCTGGAAGTTCCTGGTGGCTCCATGCTCCATGGTGTAATCTGTGTTCTCAGGGTCTGTCTGAGGGGGAACAGCAGGAAAACCCCTGAGGGTGGGGATGCTGCTCCAGGCAGCCCACAGCCACCCCCAGAGCCACACATCCCCAGCTCCATGAACTGGGCAAGGGCTGATCCAGCCAAAACCCCCCCTGAGACTCAGCTGTTGTGTTTAACACAACACTCTTTAATACATTAACCAGAAAATCTCAAATTAGTGAACCAAAAAAAGCCCACTCCATCAGCCTTTGCTGGGAAGGAGAGTCAGGGAATCATGGAACAGCCTGAGCTGGAAGGGACAGCAGCTCCTGCCTCTGAAGGGGACCACCCCACCAACCCCATTGTCCAAAGGCTCCTGGAGCTCTGGCAGGGCTGGGGCTGTGCCCATTCCCTGGGGGAATTCAGAACCCCATCCTGGGGGAAAAACCTTTCCCTGATCTCCATCCCATCACCCTGGGGGTAAAACCTTTCCCTGATCTCCATCCCCGGCACAGCTCCAGCCTCTCCCTGGTGTTGAATTTGCAGCAACCCCCATGAGGGGAGAGATGAGTGAATCTGACTCCATGTTCTTCAAAGGTTAATTTATTATTTTATCATCTATATTATGTCAAAGAATGCTATCTAAAGAATAGAGAAAGGTTATAGACAGAAGGCTTAACAAAAATGATAATGAAATCTCTGGCTCTCTCCTCCAGAGTCCTGACACAACTGGCTGTGATTGGTCATTAAATAAAAACAATTCACATCAAACCAATCAAACAATCATTGTTGGATAAAAAAAAAATCTCCAAACCACATTCCAAAGCAGCAAAACACAGGAGAAGCAATCAGATAATGATTGTTTCCCTTTTTCTCTGAGGCTTCTCAGCTTTCCACGAGAGAAATCCTGGCAAAGGGATTTTTCAGAAAATGTGACAGTGACACCCAGGGAGAGGCTGAAGCTGAGGCCAGGCTGACCCTGAAGGTGATCTCAGGCAGGCAAGGAGAGGCTGGGGCTCAGGGGAGGCTCACCTTGAAGGTGATCTCAGCCAGGCAGCGAGTGCACTTGATGTAGAAGCGGAAGATGGGCAGCCCCAGGTAGGACTCGTTCTGCACCGTCTCCTTGCGGGCGTTGAACTTCTTGCCCTTGTAGATGTACTCCCCACACGTCTTGCACCTGGCCAGGGGCAGGGAAATGTCCTCAGGGGACGACAGGGATGGTGTGTGGTATTTTTGGGGTCCCCAGGATGAAGGAGGAATTGAGAATCTGATTCTGTGTCCCTGCTCCTGGCACTGGGTGGCTTTGAGGCCCTTCCAACCCATCCCAACCCATCCCAGGAGTGATCCAGTTATTCCAGGAGTGACCCCATGGTCCCAGGAGTGACCCCATGGCCCCAGCACTGCTCTCACCTCATGTTGAAGGGGGCCATGAGCCTCACCACATACTGCCGGTCCTTGGGAAGCTTGAGCTTCGGGATCTTGGCCGGATCAAAGTCCGGGGGGTAATATTTCTGTGGAGAGAGGAGATTTGGAAGTTCTGGGAATGTTTCTATGGACACAGAACAGATTTGGGAATGCTGGAGCACCGGGAATCTCCTCACTCCTCACAGCTCGTACAGGAGGCTGCAGCCAGGTGGGGCTCGGGCTCTGCTGTCAGGGAACAGCGACAGGATGAGAGGAAGCGGCCCCAGCGCGGGTTTAAACCGGATACCGGGAATTCCTTGGTGGGAAGAGTTGATAAACTCTGAATGAGCTGCCCCAGGGGATCTGGAGTCTCCATCCCTGGAGGTGCCCAAGCACGGCCTGGACGGGCACGCGGTGCTCGGGCCTGGGAACAGGGCGGGCACCGGGCACAGCTGGGACTGGGTCCCGGGTCTTTTCCAGCAGCAGTGATCCCGAACCAACCGGGAGCGACTCCCGAACCAACCGGGACCCCCTCGGGGAACCCTCCTCTGGCCCAACCCGGCCCGGGACGCTTCTCTGGCCCCCTCGGCGGAGATTCCTCTCCAACTCACGTTCAACACTTTCCGTTCCGACATCGCTGCGGCTTCTCCCGATCCCCGGTGCTGCCGGTGCTGCCCCCGCGCTCCTCACCGCTTCCGGGTGCGGTCCCGCCCCCTCCACAGCTCATTGGTCCAGCGAGCCGCGGCCTCCCGTCCCTCATCTGTTATTGGCTGATCCAGCTGCCTGTCAATGGATCCGCCCACGGCTGTTGTGCAACCCAGCTAAGAGTCCGCTGGAAAGCCGCGGCCTCAGAAGGGGTTCCGCACATTCTTGGGTTTTGGCGGGCGGCTGTCTTCCGGCTGGAGCAGGGGAAGCCTAGAGCTGCGATCTGGGGCTGAGGAAACTCGGCTTCCTCACAGCAACATGGATGTGGGCCCCGGTCTCCCCTGATGCGTACTCATCATGTAGCTAGCAGTCCCCAAACAATCTGGTTTGTGTTTGAAATGTCACTTTCTTTCTAAAAACCGAGTACTCTGAGTCCTGTTGAGTTTGCAGCCGTTTTTTTCGCTCACTCCACTGAGCATGCGCAACCATGGCAGCCATGCTGTACGGCACCTCCGCACTGCGCATGCGGCGTTGCCGTTGCCGCCATTCCGTACAGCGCGTCTACCAGCGCGGGCAGTCCCAAGCGCCGCTGCCGTCAGCCCCGCCCGCACCGCGTGGCTGCAGTCCTGCGCATTCTCAGATCCTCACTCGCCGGTGCTACCCGCCCCTCCTGCAAGGCGCCGCCACACCGCGCCCGCGCAGATCCGCCATTACCGCCGGCGGTGCCGCCTCAGCTCGCATGCGCAGCGCCTCACGCGCCGTTTTCCACCGCCCGTTCCCCCTCGCCCGCATGCGCGGAGCGGCGCCCCCTGGCGGCCCGGCCTGCGCCGCCGTCCCGTCGTGCCCCGCGCTCCCCACACAAAGGACGCGCTGGGAAATGGCGGCGGCCGCGGCCTCGCAAAACGCCCCCGGGAAAATGGAGCCGCCCCCGGCGGCGGCCGCGGCGGCAGCGGCGGCTCCGCCAGCGCCCAACGGGGCGGCCGGCGCGGGGGGGGCCGCCCCCCAAGAGGTAGGAGGGCCGTGAGGGGCCGCGCTGCCGGTGGGGCCGAGGGGCCGCGTGCGGCCTCCGCGCTCCTGGGCCCGGCCTGAGGGCGGCGGGACGGACCGGGGCTGGCGGGGGGTCCCGGAGTGGTCGGTACCGGTGCGGGGCCGCTCCTGGCGCTGCGGCCGCTGCTCCCTCCGGGCACGCCTTGGGATCCCGGGCGGGGCCGTCCCGAAGGCGCCTCCGGGGCACCCGCGGCGCTCTGGGCCCGGTCCCGGCCGGCGGGGAGCCCTGGGGTCACCCCCATCCCCTGGGGTGCCCCCATCCCCTCAGGAAAAGCTGCTGCTGGGTTCTGGTGGAGTTTGGCCCTCCATGCCAGCGTGGGGATGTTTAAGTTCATTACTTTCTGTGCTCTCAGTAAGTTGTAAGAACTCCGTTGCTCTCAGCACTCCTCTCGTCCTGCTGCTCGCTTTACAGCCGAGTGTGCTCCTTTTTTGGGGTAATTTACGCGTGAGGGATTTAGGAGCGCAGACACCTCGAGGGTGAGAGTTTAAGGTGGTGCCGGGGAGGGGTTGCACAATCCCTCGGTAAAACTTTAGAGAAATTCAAACCAGAATCAGCAGCGCTGCAGTTCCGGCTCTGTAAACGTGGGGATCAAGGGCACAAAAAGCCTCTGCTGCCTCTCACTTCCTCGTGTTGATGCTCGATGGAAATTCCACAGTTGGCAAAGCCGGTTTTGGTACCAAATGCACTGAATAGAAAGGAGTTCTCTCCCTCAGGGCGTTTTTGTGCTCGGTTTCTTGGCGGGGTGATAAGAATCAGGTTGAACCTGGTGTGCTGTGATTCCTGCTGCAGACTCGAGCTTGGATTTGTGTTTCCCGGGAGCAGGAACAGCTTTCCAATTATCGCTTTAGGGGAAAAAGATCCATTTTTTTTTTTTTTTCCATTGGAGAACAATCAGACGGTGCTTTGGGCAATAGAAACCGACAGACACGATTTCATTGACTGTGCAGCTTGAGCCAGGCAGGGACAGGGAAGGGTTTCCCACCCCGGATTCTGTTCCCACCACTCCTGGCAACGTGGAATCAGCAGTTTTGTCTGCATGAGCAGCCAGTTAATTCCTGGAAGTATAAATAAAGATATCTCTCTGCTGTGATTTTGGTTTTCCTGCCCCTGTTACATTTGGGATGCCTCCAGGGAATTTGTTTGTGCCTGCAGGTGCAGTTCTGTTTGGAATGTCCAGATCCACGTGGCAGAGCTCTCATTTCCACAGGGATAACACCAACACTCCTGTGGCCTTGGGGAAATCCAGTTTAAGAAATAACAACTAAAATCTGAGTGCAGCTTTTAATACAGCTACATTTTGTATTATTTCATCAACCAAACAGAAATGGAGGTGGAAAAAGAATTGTCCTATTTCAAGTCTAATTTTGGAGTTTTAATTGTTTCATTAATTAAGAAGCTTTTAAAAAGTTTAGTGAGAGAAAGACTGGAAAATTCCCATCCCTGTGTCTGGGGAAGCTTTGGCTGCTGAGTGATGGAAGCAGGGAGAATAGAAATATTATCAAAAGAAACCTTCAGAGGCCTCTACATTCTTAATTTCCTTTTTCCCTGCAGGCTGTTATGTGTGTTCAGGGATTGAAGTGGTCCTGAAGGAGTTTTCTGGGATTTCTAACCTGTAATTTGCAGGGCTGCACAGGTGCTAGGTTGGGAAAAGCTCAGGACAGAGAGATTGTACAAAATTCAGCTATTTTATATGATATGTTCTGAATTCCTCCTCAAGATGTGTTGATGCATCTTCTCCAGCAGCCCTGAGTGAGCAAGGAGATTAATTGGATTAGTGGAGGGAATTATGTAAGACTGAGGCTGAAGCTTTTCGTTCCCTTGGTTTAGTTTTTTTCCTTTCAAGATGGGCTGTTCTAAGGTCCCTTCCCACCCAAACTGCTCAGAGCTTTGGTTCTGCAGCTCTGGTTTTGTTCCCTCTGTGTCCTTTATCACCCAAACTGCTCAGAGTTGGGTGCTACAGCTGGTGGGTGCTACAGCTTGGGTTCTACAGTTGGTGCAGGTTCAGTGCTGCAGCTCTGGTTTTGTTCCCTCTGTGTTTTTTCCCATCCAAAGTGCTCAGAGGTTCAATGCTGCAGCTCTGGTTTTGTTCCCTCTGGGGTTGGTGGCCCTGCTCCATCCCCAGCAGCCCCCAGGGGTCTCTGGTTTTGTTCTGACCCTGCTCCATCCCCAGCAGCCCCCAGGGGTCTCTGGTTTTGTTGTGGCCCTGCTCCATCCCCAGCAGCTCCCAGGGGTCTCTGGTTTTGTTGTGGCCCTGCTCCATCCCCAGCAGCTCCCAGGGGTCTCTGGTTTTGTTCTGGTCCTGCTCCATCCCCAGCAGCTCCAGGGGTCTCTGCTTTTGTGGCCCTGCTCCACCCCCAGCAGCTCACAGGGGTCTCTGGATTTGTTCTGGCCCTGCTCCACCCCCAGCAGCTCCCGGGGGTCTCTGGTTTTGTTCCCTCTGGGGTTGGTGGCCCTGCTCCATCCCCAGCAGCTCCAGGGGTCTCTGGTTTTGGTTTTGTTGTGACCCCTCTCCATCCCCAGCAGCTCCAGGGGTCTCTGGTTTTGTTCTGGCCCTGCTCTACTCCCAGCAGCTCACAGGGGTCTCTGGTTTTGGTTTTGTTCTGGCCCTGCTCCATCCCCAGCAGCTCACAGGGGTCTCTCCTTGCAGCGAAGGCGAGCGCCCGACCCCCAATGAGAAGAAGAAGGAGAAGGGGATGAAGAGGGGAGGGAATCGCTTCGAGCCCTACGCCAACCCCGCCAAGAGGTACCGAGCCTTCATCACCAACATCCCCTTCGACGTCAAGTGGCAGTCCCTGAAGGACCTGGTCAAAGAGAAAGGTAAAGTGCAGCTCAGGTGGAGAGGCTGTCCTGTCTCCAGCCCGTGCCTGGCTCTCTCTGCAGCTCAGCACTCACCTCTGGGTGCACTTGGCCACACGAATTTGGGAAAGCTCTTCCCGAAGCCTCCTGGGTGTTGCACAACCTCATCCCTGGCAGCCTTCCAGGGGATGCATGCAGCTGATAGAGCCTCATCCCAGGATTAGCAGTGTTTTCCTTAGGGATCCAACCCCAGCATTTCAGCAGGTTTTAGTGCAGCAGAACTTTCTGAAGCATTTTCATGTTTTTTGGGCATCCAGGTGGTTACGTGCTGCTCTGGTGTGTGGATATCCAGCTGTGTCCCCAGACTCGCAGGGCTTTGGGTTGGCTTCAAGAGCCATTCTGCCATTGCTTGCAGTTCAATGTGGTTAAGGGTGACCTGCACAATCAGGTTGGTGCTTTGGCATGTGCTGCAGCGGAATCAGGGCTTTGGAAATCAGGTTTGTGGTGTTCCCCCTTCCACAATTCCCTTTAATTCCCATGTGGATGGGAGCTGCCTTTGCTGACCTAACACCTTCATCTCTCGAGGAAGATGAAGAGATTGAGCTGAGTACTCAGGTAGTGACAAGTCTACAGTAGTGTCATTTCTTCAGGCTGGTGCCCAGCTTTCTAGTTTTTAAGTCACCTTGGAAATGCAGTGGAGTGGCAAGAAAATCCTTGGTTTCTCCAGCCTTAAAATGTCTAAACCGAGTTCAGAGTAACAGCACAACATTTCCTGTGGGGCACTTCTGTATCCAGAGCCTCAGCCAGGGTCGTGGGCAGTGGTCATTGTGCTGGAGCTGGGCAAGGACTGACAGCTCAGGTGTTTGAGGTGTGGCCTAAAGAAGGGGAAAACAAAGTTCCAGAGGGTTTCAATTGTTTGTGTTCGGTGGCAGAAGGGAACAGAGTCTGTGGAGCAGCCGTGGGGACTGGGAGCTTCCCTAATGAGGGGCTGTTTGAGAGGCAGCAGCAGTTTTGTGCCATGGCAGCAGTGTCAGCCTGGAGGGCTGCTTGGACAGAACCTGGTTATGGATGGAGCCCTCAGTGCCCCGTGGCTGCCCCAGAGCCGTTGGTGTTCCGGGTGTGGAGTGTCCAACTCTCTGAGCTGTGTTGGATCCCGTTCCCAGTGTCTGGTGGTTTCTCTCCAGTTCCCGTGGATGGCCCAGGCCGGGCTGAGATTGTTTCCTGCCGGGCTGTTCAGCTGCTCATTCCAGCAGATGCTCCTCAGGGAACATTGGAGCCTTTTCCTTCTGGCTGCAGGGCTTGTCCTGCTCAAACTGGGATCATTCCCGGGGTTTGGCACTGCTGGTGAATCCAACAGTTTGGATTTGCCCTGGAGCTGTTCTGGGCTCGTCCCAAACTGCTGCTCTGAGCTGTGGCAGAGCAGTTCCAAGCCCCAGGAACTCTGACCCCTTGGAATTCTTGCTTTGGAAGCGTAAGAACGCCAGGCCAAACGTCCCAGGCTCTGGGAGCAGGTGGAATTCTGTGCCCAAGGGGAAACCCTGGGTGTGTGAGGGCTCTGCAGGGCTGCTGTGGCAGCAGGAGCTCAGCTCGGGGCTGTTCCTGCAGCCTGGGAGTGGCCAGGCTGCTCCAGGTGCCACCTCTTGGCTCGGGCATCCCAGTGGATTGGTTGGAGAAACTCAATTACAGGTATGCAGTGGGAATGTTGGTAATGCAATGGAGAGATGTTCTTGTTTGGAACTCCCTGGTTTTGCTGGCACACACGAGGTGTTACCTTAGTGCAGGGTCCCCAGGATTTGGTCACAGTGTGGAGTTCTGGGGAGCCAGGGAGGGAGGGATGGGTGAGGAATGTGCTGTTCTGCTCTTGGCCTGTTCCCCCTTCCATTTCCTGATGTCTCTGATCAGTTGTTCTGTTTCCTTTGGGCTCTCACCATCTTCCCAAGGAATCTCAGCCCTTTCCTGGCTGCAGGGAGCTTTTCACTCCCTCTGCTGCCCGAGCTCTTCAAGAGCCTGAATCACTTTATCTGGGTGTTCTCTTGCAAAAGGGAAGTTTCCCTTCCCCATCTGTGGCAGAACTGCTGACTGCTGTCTCTGCTTTGGGAAGGTTTTCCTTCTCTCTTTTCAGCCAAAGCTTTGCATATGTAAAACTTGCTCCTCTTCTCTCCCCTGTAGCTTTTCAGGGGTTGTCTGTCCCAAACTTTTACCTGTAAATGAGGGAGGAGCTGTGGCCAGCTCTGCTTTGCCTCACACTGCAAATGTGAAGCTTTCTGATCCTCTTGGATCACTGGTTCTTCAGAAGATGAGGAGACATCCAGCCAGTTTGGGGTTTTCCTTCCACATTTAGTATTTACTTTTGGCCCTGGAGGCCAAGGAATAACTGCTATAAAGCATTTGCCCTGTCCCAGTTCTGTGCTTGCTCCCACTTTCCTCTGCACCTTTCACACTTCTCAGAGCTCTTTGGTTTGTCACAAACTGTTCAAATCAAATTGCCCAAGCTAAAGTTGTTATTTCTGTCTGAGCTTGTTGTGGGGAGTTCCCAGATGTGTCTTCAAGGCCTCAGGTCACCCTGTGAATCCTGACCTGAGCTTCCTGGACAGCCCCTGCAGGGTATTGGAGTTCTGCTGGAGCAGCCCAGCTTGAACTTACATTTTCTTTACTGATAAAAGCAATGCAAAGTTTTAAAGAGGATTAAATGTAGTGTCTGTGATAAATAGCACTGAAGCTTCCTTCAGTTCAGATTTCTGATTATTGCAGTAAATTCTGCTCCAGTCTCTTGGTTTGGGAAAAGCTGCATTTCCAAACTTTAGATGTGAGTTCAAATAAATCCATAAATCAGTCTCCCCTACATTAAGTCTTGAAGACACCATGGGGAACATGTTCCTTAATTGACCCTTCAGTGACTTGGAGCCAGTGTCTTTGGGGAGTTTCCTCTTTGGGGAGCTCCTGAAGTAACAGTTTTTGTGCTTGGATGAGATTTCTTCACTTGTGGCTCTGGGATGTTCCCTGTCACAATCCAGCTGTTCTCTGGCACAAGGGAGTCCTGCCAGGGTCCCTGGGCATTTATCCTGGTCTAGCACATGGATATCTGCTCCTGGTACCTTTCCATGGCATCCTGTGGTTTGGGATCTAGAAAAACATCCCAAATCTCCAAATAAAATGTGATCCAGTCTGACTTCTTAAAAAAGGTCTCCTTTGCCAGCTGCAGACAACGTTCTCCTGGCAGAGGGGTTGGGTTGGCTCCTCTCACTCATTTTAAGGTGAAATTAAAGCATTTTCATGGCAGTGGTTGTGGGCTCTGTCTTGGCTCAGAGCTGTTGCAGTGGGGGTGTCATTCCCCCCTCCTGCTGTTCTGAAATTGGGCTCTTCAGGAAGTTCAGGTGTCCTTTAGAGCAAAGCAGCTACTTCAGGCTGGACATTTGGATTTTCATGTATCTGTGAGGCTCCAGCAGGAAGCTCTGAGCAAAATTGGCACAGACTCAACTTTCCAAGAGATTCCTGGAGATCTTGTGCTTCAGAGTCAGGGATTGGCTACAAGAGCAGATTTTCAGTTGTTTTGGATATCCTCAAGCTTGGCAAACTCCTTGGGGAGCTGCTTGTGAGGAGCTGTAGGTGGGAGAGGAGAGAGCCCTCACTCTGGGCAGTGCCAGACCTGGAAGCTGTGGCTCAGGGAGGATTTGGAGTGGAGCTCACCTGGGAAGAGCTGGTGAATCCTGCCCCAGGTGAGGCTGGGCTCTGGCTGTGGCTCAGAGAGGATTTGGAGTGGATTTCCTCACCTGGGAAGAGCTGGTGAATTATGCCCCAGGTGAGGCTGGGCTCTGGCTGCTGCCAGACCTGGAAGCTGTGGCTCAGGGAGGATTTGGAGTGGATTTCCTCACCTGGGAAGAGCTGGTGAATCCTGCCCCAGGTGAGGCTGGGCTCTGGCTGCAGCCAGACCTGGAAGCTGTGGCTCAGAGAGGATTTGGAGTGGATTTCCTCACCTGGGAAGAGCTGGTGAACCCTGCCCCAGGTGAGGCTGGGCTCTGGCTGTGGCTCAGAGAGGATTTGGAGTGGAGCTCACCTGGGAAGAGCTGGTGAATCCTGCCCCAGGTGAGGCTGGGCTCTGGCTGCTGCTGTTGAGCTGGATGGCAACAGAACCTCGTGGCAGAGCTGAGCCCCCAGGACTCCTTGGGGACAGCCCCACGTGTGCTGTGGGAGCCCAGAGGGATTACAGCTGGAATTCCTTCTTAAGCTTGATCCCAGCATGGATCCAGCTGCTGGAGCTGTGGGTGGTGATGGACACTGCCCTGGAGTCCCTTTCAGAGGGACTTGCCAGCCTTTGCCAGCCTCTGATCCTCCCAAAAGCAGGAGTGCATCAGAGCTGCTCATCCTGTTCTCTGAATGGAATGCTCTTACTGCTAAATTATTGTTTAAAATAAGAAATGAAGATTACAAATCAATGATTTCATTAAGCATTCCTGGTTTTTTCCAGCTTCAAGGGAGCCCTTCCAGGCTGTCAGTTTTCCACAATTTCCTGTGGAAAACTGTCCTGTTTCCAATTTCCTGTCCTGTAAATTGCTGGGCCTGGGGAGGTCAGGCTGAGCACCTCCCTCTGTGCCTGGCAGAGCCCTGTAAAACCCCAGTTCCTTGCTCCATTTCAACTATTCATCCTCAACTGGCTCGTGGTTTCCCACAAATAAAACATTCCACTGTCCAGATAATGCAGCTTGGAGTCTTCCTGGTTTAAATTTAAACCCTAGGACTTCTAAAACCAGGAAGGAAAAATATTTTTAGAAAAGTGTTTATTCCATTCTTCTGTATGCCAGTCCCTTCAAAGGCAGCAGCCATTTGGGTAGTTGCATTCTGGAGGTCCCTGCCAGGGTTATTTGGTCCTAGAGAGGCAATCCCAATCCTGTGAGGAAAGGTGGAATTTTCCATGAGCTGCCTTTTGCTGTTGACAGTTTTGTCTTGAGAGCAAATGTGGCAGATTTTAATGCTAAAATAGAATTTATTGTGGCTTAAACAAAAATCTGTTAAAATAAGTGGCAGGCAGGCAGTGATCTCTTGATCTGTTGGTTCAGTGTGACTCCTTTTTTTGTTTTTAAATCCTGACAAAACCAAGTCACTTGAAATTCTGCATTATGGAACCAGGACTGCATGCAGTGGGAAGTGAAGGAAACTTGTTCCTGCAGCCTTTCCCATGGGTTTGGATTGCCTCAGGTAACGAGTGGGCACTAGAGATCCAGGGAACTGTGGAAATTTGTCTTTTTTGAGGTGGAGGAAAACCAAGAACATATTGAAGTGCTTGAAACCTTTACTGCATACCTGTAATTGTCCAGTTTTGTGGTCTAGAGAACATGGAGTGTTTCTGGGCTTTCTTATAAGGCAGAGGCTCCATACACGGTTGTTGATTGTTCTAAATTCCCATTGTTTTCTTGGCTTTTCTCCCTTGGTATCTGTGTCGTCTGGAATCTGATTTGTAGTTGGTGAGGTAACATACGTGGAGCTCTTAATGGACGCTGAAGGAAAGTCAAGGGTAAGTGTTTGAGAGTTTCTTTGTGGATTTTCTACCTGAAATGTTTCTGTGTGCTGGACAGGAGGCCAGGGAGGCTCAGAGTGTGGATGTGCAGTGGCTCTAGGTCAGGAGTGCCGTGGGATGGGAGGAGGTGGGGTGGGCTCTGCAGTCAGGAGCTGTTCCCCGCGTGCCGTTGGCGTTGGCCGTGTGACCCTGGAGCCCAGCAGGCAGGACAGGGCTCTGGAATATTCCTGTGCTTTGGAAAAGTCACTCGAGTGGTTGGTTGAGTTTGGAAGGGCCAGGGTGCAACAGCAGGTGCTGCAAACTCCACTTCCTGGGCCAGTAGAGAGAGGGAAATTGAAATTCCTAAATGTAAACGTTCAGTGCCTTCATGGGCCTCGAGCCCAGGATCAGGGAAGACAATAGGAGCACTCCTAAGTGTCCTGAAGGATATGGATGTAGGGTGAGAGTGTGGAGGGTTTTGCTGTATGCCAGGGAAGAGCAGGTCACAGGAAGCGTGTGGCATTTCTTGGAGAGTCGGGATTTAGTGTTTGTTACCCCCTCAGACCCCCCAGGTTAATCCTGTTAAGGCATAAGAAGTTATGGAATTCCACTATTGGAGGCTTGCCTGTGTAAGGTTACATTTATTTTCGCTGGTAGGGCTTAACTGATGTGATTTGGCTTTAATAATAAAATAGTTGTGTGTGATTTGGGCTTTCACTGACTTTATTTCTTTTCTCTTCCCTCCTCCCTGTGACTGCTCTGGGGAATCACCTCGCCAGGGATGCGCGTAAGTTCACTCTGAATTTTTACCAGAAATCCAAGGAGGCTTCTTCAAACAAAACCTCCTGAGCTGTGTTGTGTCCCCACAGGGTGGTTGAGTTCAAGATGGAGGAGAGCATGAAGAAGGCTGCTGAAGTTCTGAACAAGCACAGTCTTGGTGGGAGACCCCTGAAAGTGAAAGAAGTAAGGAGGGGATCTGTTCTGGCAGGGGTGGAGGGAAGGGGGAGTTGTTGTTAAGGGTTAATGGACAGAAAGCAGGACTTAAATAGGATAAAAAACCCCAGTCAGCCTTTTTCTAATGGTTTTAACCACTGCTGAACTGTGATTATCAAGACTAAATTTGATGTGAGGACAAAGCAGGAGTTTGGCTTTAATTGCAGTTCCTTTGTTAAGGATTTGACACAGAAACCCCCATGTTTGTTCTTTACAAACTTCCCTTTGAATCCTGCATCAGAATGAATGGATTCCACCAACAATTCCATAGAATCAGCTCTTTCCTGGAATACCTCAAAGATATGTTTCCATTTTAGTGGCTCTGCTGCTGATAGCCAGTGCTGGGAATTCATTCCAAACCCTCTCCAGTGGCACTGGGGGTTTGGAACAGGTGTAACAGAGGTTTGCTCTTGGTATTAATGATGGATAAACACCTTGGGAACCAGGGAGATGCCTGGGGAGGAATAACTCCAATAATAAAGGGTACCAATAATAAAGGTGTTGAATTTGCAGGCAACCCCGACAAGGGAAGAGATGCCAATCTTGACTCCATATTTCAGAAGGCTGATTGATTATTTTATGATATATATTATATTAAAAGAAGATGATATATTAAAACTATATTAAAAGAATAGAAGAAAGGATTTAATCAGGGGAATAGAAAGGAATGGATAATAAAATCTTGTGACTGCTCACAACCTCAACACAGGTGGCTGTCATTGGTCACCAAGTAAAAACAATTTCACATGCTGGGTAAACAGTTCTCCAAATCACATTCCAAACAGCAAAACATGGAGAAGCTGAAACTTCCCAGCTTCTCAGGAGAAAAGATCCTAATGAAAGGATTTTTCATAAAACGTGTCTGTGTCATTTAAATGATAAAAGGGTGCTGGGTGTTGGCTAAAATAAAATAAATTGACAGTGAAAGGGAGGCAGTTGGCTTGAATGCTTGGGGAGCAGATATCCTGGGATAAAGGCAGATATCCTGGGATAAAAGGAGATATCCTGGGATAAAGGGATATCCTGTGTGTACCTGTTGGAGTTCTGGCACTGACCTTGGGGGGATCTGATCTTTGTGTGTGTGTTTGTATCCCAGGACCCCGACGGGGAGCACGCCAGGAGGGCCATGCAGAAGGTGATGGCAGCAGGAGGGATGGGCATTGGGCCTGGCCCTGGTGGCCCTGGCATGATCAACATCCCCCCCAGCATCCTGAACAACCCCAACATCCCCAACGAGATCATCCACGCCCTGCAGGCCGGCCGCCTCGGCAGCACCGTCTTCGTGGCCAACGTGAGTGCTGGGCACCCCTGCTGCAGATCCTGCATGGGAGCCTCTCAGCTGGGGCAAACTGAGGGGGAAAAGCCTTGGCAATTCCAGGAAAAGTTCCTCCATGTCCTGTTGATTGTCTGTGCAAAGGAGGTTCTCAGTTAAGGTGTACCACAGTGTCTGTTAATGGGGATTTTTGAACAAAACTCTGTGCTTTAGGATTTTTGAGCAAACCAAGGGGGGAAAAGCCTTGGCAATTCCAGGAAAAGTTCCTCTGTGTCCTGTTGACTGTCTGTGCAAAGGGGGTTCTCAGTTAAGGTGTACCAGTGTCTGTTAATGGGGATTTTTGAGCAAACTGAATGGGGAAAAGCCTTGGCAATTCCAGGAAAAGTTCCTCCGTGTCCTGTTGATTCTCTGTGCAAAGGAGGTTCTCAGTTAAGGTGTACCACAGTGTCTCTTAATGGGGATTTTTGAGCAAACTGAGGGGGAAAAGCCTTGGCAATTCCAGGGAAAGTTCTCTGTGTCCTGTTGACTGTCTGTGCAAAGGAGGTTCTCAGTTAAGGTGTACCACAGTGTCTGTTAATGGGGATTTTTGAGCAAACCTCTGTGCTTTGGGAGTTTTGAGCAAACTGAGGGGGGAAAAGCCTTGGCAATTCCAGGAAAAGTTCTCTGTGTCCTGTTGATTCCCTGTGCAAAGGAGGTTCTCAGTTAAGGTGTACCACATTGTCTGTTAATGGGGATTTTTGAACAAACCTCTGTGCTTCGATTAAATTTTATCTCAGCTCTCTGACAACTTCAATGCCAATACGAGGTAAGGACAGGAACCCACTAAAGCTGTTTTCTCTGTTGCATTTCCAACGCTGCCCTGTTTTCCAGCTGGACTACAAGGTGGGCTGGAAGAAGCTGAAGGAGGTGTTCAGCATGGCTGGGGTGGTGGTGCGGGCCGACATCCTGGAGGACAAGGACGGCAAGAGCCGCGGCATCGGCACCGTCACCTTCGAGCAGGCCATCGAGGCCGTGCAGGCCATCTGTATCCTTGGCAGCAGCCTGGGCATGGGGCAGGGAACCAGGGAACACACCAGGGCAGAGGGGGATTGTATTCCAAAGGAGGATGTTGCCATGGCAGGGAAGGTGAAGCTGTAGTGGATGGAAAATGGAATTTTGTCTCTCTTTCGCTTTTCCGTCTTGAAGGAATTGTTGCAGTTTGCTCAGGATCTTTAGTAAAGGAAATTCTTTTTCCTATGTGGATAAATGTAATTCTGTCCCAGATGAGTTTCTGTCTCTAGGTTGTAATTAGTATTAAAATGCAATTGTCTGGAAAGGGAAAAGGTCCCTGTGCCAAGGCACACAGAGCTGGTGTTTTCCTGTTCCCTTTCACTGGCCAAGCAATGATTTGCCACCTAGGAACCAAACAGCAATAAAATTCCAGATATTACTCTCTCAGCTCCTGGTTGTGATATGGATAGGAAGAAAATACTCCCTCTTTCCTTTCCCAAAGTTCTGTGTAAGTGTTAATTCTCTTCTGCACTGCACCCACCAAACCTTGTGTGAGCCAGCCTTGGGCAGAGGATTCACTGGCATGGCACACTTAGAATGTGGTGTTGCAGTGGAACTTCTCCCTGTTTTCTCTGGTTTTCAATGGATAAACTGACTGAGAAAACGTTTAAACACTTGGGCTGACTTAGAGTTATGTTTTGTATCTCTTTGTGAACTTAATCTTACCCAGCAATGCATTTTTATAATTTTTTTTTTGAATTTCAAAAAGCTTTTTTATTTGTTTTGAATATTCAGTTTATTTGGATTTCAAGGCTTTGTAGTTTTGGAGAAGGCAGAAGGATTTGGGATAATCTGTGAATGATAACTGAGGAGATGAGATTTTCTGAGGGGTTTTTGTGCTCCCTGTCAGAGCCCTCAGTGCTTGAACAATGATCCTTAACGACCCCCAGCCATGTTCAATGGGCAGCTGCTCTTTGACAGACCCATGCACGTCAAAATGGTGAGGACACCCCCATTCCCACTGACCTGGCAGTGCCCTCCTGATTTGGGGGGAATTTGTGGTTCCCAGGATAGATCAAAATCCAGAGGGGGAAATGTGTGATTTGCTTGTTGCCTGCTGAATTGATGCAATCAGGGAAGGTTAATTCAGATTATTTTGCTAAAAGACAGATCAAAACTACAGTCAAGACTGCTTTCACTGGAAATTTCTGTATTCAATTCAAAGTTTGAAGAATCAGGAAATAATTTGCTGCTTTCTTTGCCAGCTTTAACGTGTTGAATTCCTTTTAGGATGAACGAGCCTTCCCCAAGGGAGATTTCTTCCCTCCAGAGCGACCCCAACAACTCCCTCGTAAGTGTCCCCTGCATGATTCAACATCTTCTGCTTTTTATTTGGCTGTTCAGCACCTGGGAACCAGTCCCAGCCCCAGTAAAACTCTGGTTCACACTGGAAAACTGGGATCCAAATTCCTGAATAATTTCAGAAAGGGGAATAGTGAAGAAGAGCTGCTCTGTGATTTTTTTGGATACTTCTTTCAGCTCATGGCCAGAAGCTTGTCTTAAAACATTCACCTTCTCAAGGCTTCCAGAGCTCTCCATTGCAATTCCAAGATCCCAGTGCCTTCCATTAATAGTGGGATTTAATGGAAATACAGTGAATCAGCACCTCCTTCTGTGGGATGGTGCTCTGGGAGTGGAATGTTCTCCCTTAAATTGGAAGGGCTGAATTCAGGACTTGAGAGCTTTCCAGACCTTCACATTTCCAAAGGAGATCTTATCAATGTATTAAATATGGAAAGAAGAGGGGAACCAGGCTCTTCTTGGAGAGGTGCAGGATGCAGAAAGCATCGAGCAAAACCCAGGAGATGAAAATTGAGAATAATTGGCTGCCCCAAGCTGCTCCTTCCAACTTGGAATTTGAATGAACTAAAAGATCAAGTCTAAAGCAGCAGTGGAAATCCACAGGCTCCACGTGGATGTAAGGAAACATTCCTGGGAGGGTGACTGGGTTGATCAGAGCTCCTGAGGAGTCTCCATCCCTGGGAATACCCAAAGCTGTGGATGTGATCTGGGCTGAGCTGAGACCCCTCCCAACCTTGGCCATGCTGGGATGAGATCCTGGAACACTGAAGAGAAGAGTTGGGACTGGAAGAGCTGGAGGCTGAGTTTGTTCAAATGCAGCTAAATTGGGGCTGTGGGTGGAATTTGAGTTGTCCTGAGCAGCCTGGGCTGTGGAAGGGCAGGGGCTGGCAGTGGATGAGCTTTAAGTTCCCTTCCAACCCAAACCAGTCTGGCATTCTGGGATTCTCTGAATTCACACAGATGCTGTTTTCTTCCTGGGAACCAGACCCGTTGTGTGCTGCTAAATTGCCCATTTTTAATGATCATTAATTAGTCCCTCCCTAGTTCAGCTCTCAGTTTCTGTCAAGGCCCTCCTCAGCAGCAGTGCCACTGTGAGGATGTTCCTCTCTTCAGGACAAACTCCTTGGGTTCCAATTGCATTACCTTGCTGTAAAACTCCCTAAATCCCTCTGGAAGCCTGGATTTTGGCCTTTACTGGGGCGGGGAAGGGGGACCTTGTGCTGTTTTAAAACAAGATTCAACACTCCTGTGTTCAGTGCTGAGCTGGAAACGAGGGAATCCTGCAGGCAGAGGATGCCATGAGCTGGTGTTTGTGCCAAGCACAGAACTTTCTTCCTGCTTCAGGAAAAAAACAAACAAACAAAAAAAAAAGGGCTTTTTCTTCTTTCTTTGGGCTGGGGAATCCTTAAGGCAGATTGAGCTCCATGCCTGGGAATGCCTGTTGTGTTTGCTCAGAGAGGCTGGCTGTGTGCTCCAATTCCATCGGTGGCTGTCATTGATCCATGGGGGCTTCAGTTCTCCCCTGCAAGGGGCCAACCCTGGCAGGGCTGGAGGTGAGAACTGTGCCCAGCTTTAGGGGATCTTCTCCCAAATTGCCCACTCCACCCTCCTCAGATGAGGATTTGCCCAAATGAAGCAGTGTTCTAGCCAGTTATTTTTCAGGAGTCAGCTCCAAACCAAGTTTTCTCAGCAATAAGATGGAAATTTAAATATAAAACCAAATAATTGGAGATAGTTTTTAGCCTATTTCAAGACACATCTACTCTTGATTTATTCCACACTTCCCTGCTTTCAGTACACACCCCACAGGGGGGACACAGCAAGCTTTTTTTGGAGAATGAAAGTCAATTACTTAAGAAATAAAACTTGCTGTTTTGTCAAACTATGGAAAGAAGGCTTTTTTGATATCTGAATATTTTCTTCAGATGGTCTTGGTGGTATTGGCATGGGATTAGGACCTGGAGGTCAACCTATTGATGCAAATCATATAAACAAAGGCATGGGAATGGGCAACATGGGACCTGGAGGTAAGAAGATTACTCCTATGCTTTTGTTTCATGAGAGCTTTAAGCTGTGTAGAAGGTAGATAGCTTTGTTTGCCTCCCCAAAAAGTTGGTAGTTTCTTAGGAATGTTAAAGCCAAATGAGTTTTTTTTTTTTTTTTTTTGTTCAGCTTGATAATGGAAACTTGAATTTAACCAACTGCTCCATTTTTATTTTTTTTTCACTGTGGTCAAGACACAGCTCTCATTTTCTGACTCTTGAGCATGAGCAGCAGACACTGCAAAGATCCATGAAACTCCAAACCATCTCTCACTTTTAACACCTCTAGTGGGCTTGCAAATCTTTGGTGAGGATCTCTTGAAATAGCACAAGTTTCAAAGAGCCACCTAAAAAGTAGCACACACTCAGCTTTCCATGTTGAAATGCCAGTGGGTTTTTCCCCTTTGCTGCTTGATTTTCTGAGCAGGAATGTTGAAATCTCCTCAGACTTATCCCATGTAAGCTCTTCAGGCCAAGCCATGGATGTGTTGTGTGGGTTGAGTTCTGCAGCCTTTGGCTGGAATTTTTTGGATGACACCTGCTATATAAAGCTTTCTCTTTTATTTTGAGGAATGGGAATGGAAGGCATGGGCTTTGGAATGAATAAAATGGGAGGTAAGCTGTGGTTCTTGATCTGTTCATAGCTTGGCCTTTGTGCAGACTGAGCTGTGTGCGTGTGGCAGGAATTGGTGTGCTGGGGAATCATCACCAATTCACCAAGGATTTGGTCCTTTTTGGGTATTCAAACTGCTGCAGGTGTGTGGGGAGGGTGGGCACATCCCATAAAACACAGCCTGTGCTTCCTTCTTAGCTCAGGAGATCTGGAAGTGCCATTCCTGGGGGTTGGAAGTGGATCCTCAATATCCCAACCCAAACCACTCTGTGATTCCATGGTTTTTATAACGCTGTGCCCAAACCCTGACCCTTTTTGGGAGCTGGTGCTAGGGAGTTGTGTGGGAATGTTTTGCTGGCTGTGCAGTGTGGAATGCCCTGCTAAAGAATCCCCAAATGTGTTTTTCAGGAATGGAAGGTCCCTTTGGTGGCATGGAGAACATCGGGCGCTTCCCCGCCGGGATGAACATGGGCAGGATGAGCGGTAGGCTCTGGCTTTGTGTGTCCTGCTGCCTTCCCTGGCAGGGATCCCTCTTGCCAAAAGCCTCTTCTCAGTTTTATGGGAATAACTTGGGGTTTTTCCAGTTGTGTCCCCAAGTCTCTCGTGGTTTCTGAGCTGCACAAACCCAGTGATTTATTGATGGGACCTTGCAGGGTTTATTCAGAAATATTCTGGCTCTGTCCAGTGCTCAGGGCCTCCCATGTGTTTGATGTAAATTCTGCTTTTCCTTGGGGCTTTGGGCTCCTGAAACCACGATAGAATGATCAGGAGAAAATCACAAAAACCTTCCTGTGCTGTCAATCTTCAAGATGATTCCTGTGGTAAAATGTTCTCTCAGGAGCCATAAAACCTCCTGCAAACTTCTCCCTTTCCTCTTTGCAGAGATGGATCGAGCCATGGGAGGGGGATTTGAGAGGGAGTTTGGAAGAAATGAGATGGGAATGTCCCGGAGTTTTGGAGAGACCCTGGAGAGGGGAATAGGTAAGTGCAGTATGTGAAATCCATTTCCTGCCTGCTTTTGTGAGCTGAACTGCTTACAAATATTATGGGGGTGTTACAGATAAAAAAAAGCAGATTTTAGATTTGCTGTAGGAATTTGCTGTCTGGCTTTTAAATGCTGCTGGGAAGTTTTTCATTTTTGTCAGTGAAAACAAAATCCTGCTTCTGCTGCCTGTGTCACATTTAACTTCCAAGCATGTTCCTTGGAAATACTGAACAATCTCAGTAATGAAACTGCAGAATTTCTGGAACAAAGCTGAACCCAAACATTTCTGTGCAGGCAGAGCTCCTCCATCAACTTCCAGATTTAATTTGGTTTAAATGACCAAATCCCAACATTTCAGAATCAAGGGAACCACTAACTGTGTGTCCTGTCCCTCCATGCCTTGTCCCCAGTCCCTCTCCAACTCTCCTGGAGCCCCTTCAGGCTCTGAGCTGTCCCTGGAGCCTTCCCTGCTCTAGGTGAGCACCCCCAGCTCTCCCTGAGCTCCAGAGGGGCTCCATCCCTGGGAGCAGCTCCAGGATCTCCTCTGGATTCTCTCCCAGCAGCTCCACGTCCTTATTTTGGGGTCCCAGGCCTAGGGCAGCTCCGGGGTCTCCTCTGGACTCTCTCCAGCAGCTCCACATCCTTATTTTGGGATCCCAGGCCTGGGGCAGCTCTGCAGGGGTGTCTGAGCTGAGCCTCTGGTTTGCCTCACCCTGCAGGCGCAGAGCCCTGGCCTGGGGGAGCTCTGAGCGATGGGAATTGATCCCAGCAGAGCGAGCAGCCCTCAGGTCTCTGCACGCCCACCCTGCTGATGCTTTCTATGCCTTGTTGCAGGTGGTGGCAACCCCAGCATTCCCGGCATCGAGAGGATGGCCCCTGGCATCGAGCGCATGGGCTCGGGCATCGAGCGGCTCCCGGCGGGGATGGGGCACGGCATGGAGCGGGTGGGCTCGGACATAGACAGGATGGGGCTGGTGCTGGACCGCATGGGCTCCAACGTGGAGCGCATGGGCTCGGGCATGGAGCGCATGGCCCCGCTGGGCATCGACCACCTGGCGCCCAACCTGGAGCGCATGGGGCCGGGCATGGAGCGCATGGGGCCGGGCATGGAGCGCATGGGCTCCGGCATCGGCTTCGGCATCGAGCGCATGGGCGCCGCCATCGAGCGCGTGGGCGGCGCCATGGACAGGATGGGCTCGGGCGTGGAGCGCATGGGGGCGGGCATGGATAGGATGGGCATCGGCCTGGAGCGCATGGTGCCCGCCGGCATGGGCGCGGGCATGGGGCAGGTGATAGAGAGGATGCCCGCGGGGCTGGAGCGCATCGGGGGCCCGCCCATGGACAGGATCGGGATAGAGAGGATGGGAGCCGCCCCCATGGACAGGATGGGCCTGGAGCGCATCGGGGCCACCAACATGGAGAGGATGGGGCCGCCCATGGGGCAGGGCATGGGGGCGGGCATGGAGCGCATGGGGCTGCCCATGGGCAGCAACTTCGAGCGGCCCATGGACATGGAGCGGGGAAACTTCGCAGGGAATTTTGCAGGGTCCCTGGGAGGAGCTGGAGGCCCTGCGCCAGGCATGGCCCGGAAAGCCTGTCAGATATTCGTGAGAAATGTGAGTGCTTCTCCTTCTCCTTTTTGTGCTGCCCCCTTCTCCCACTCCTGCCCTTTCCCACCCCTCCCTTCCCACCCATGGTATTCATTGTCACTGATGTGTTGATCTCATCCATGCTCAGTTTCCAGTCACAGTATCTGATACTGGATTCTGCCACTCTTTGGGGACAGCTGGAGCCATTTCCTTACCAGGAGAGCTCCTTGCTGACCGTGATTCATGGTTTTATGGCAGTGGCTGTCCTGGGATAGATTCTGGTTTTGGGGAGCTGGGGGTGCCTGCAGGTCACTCAACAGAGCATCAGTAATGGCTTAATTCTCTCTTCCCACAGCTGCCTTTTGATTTTACATGGAAAATGCTGAAAGATAAATTCAATGAATGTGGTGAGTTATTTTCCTCATTCCCAGAGCTCTGAGTGCCAAAGCCAGGGTGGGGAGCAGTTCTTGGGGTGGAGAACGGGGACTGGATGTAGAGTGGCAAAGCCAAGATGGGCAGGTGGAGAATTGGGATTGAATGGAGAGTGCCAAAGCCAGGATGGGGAACAATCCTTGAGGTGGAGAGTGGGACGGGATGGAGAGTGCCAAAGCCAAGGTGAGGAGCAGTCCTTGAGGGAATTGGGATGAGATGGAGAGTGGATGGAGGAGGCCAAAGCCAGGGCAGGGCAGCAGTCCTTGGGATGGAAAACAGGGACTGGATGGAGAGAGCCAAAGCCAGGGTTGGGGAGCAGTTCTTGGGATGGAGAATGCCAGAGCCAAGATGGGGAGCAGTCCTTGGGGTGGAGAATGGATGGAGAGAGCCAAAGCCAGGGTTGGGGAGCAGTTCTTGGGATGGAGAACGGGGACTGGACGGGGAGTGCCTGACCCTGCTGTGCCCCCACAGGCCACGTGCTCTATGCTGACATCAAGATGGAGAACGGCAAGTCCAAGGGCTGTGGCGTGGTGCGCTTCGAGTCGCCCGAGGTGGCGGAGCGCGCGTGCCGCATGATGAACGGGCTGCAGCTGCGCGGCCGCGAGATCGACGTGCGGATCGACCGCAACGCCTAGGCACCGCTGCAGGGCTGTGCTGCACCGCTGCAGGGCATGGGCTGCACCGCACTGCAGGGCAGGGCTGCACCGCACTGCTGCAGGGCTGCACCGCTGCAGGGCTGTGCTGCATCACTGTGGGGCTGCACCTCTGCCCTGCACTGCTGCACCGCTGCAGGGCTGCACTTCTGCCCTGCGCCGCTGCCCCGCACCTCCTCCTCTGACTGGATGTAAAGCTGTTCAGCCCGACCCGATTGCTTTCTGGAGTAATTTTAAGTCCTTTTTTTAACCGAGGGAGCCCCGTTTTACTGGTTTTTTGCATTGGAACTGCCATGTGCACAATCTTTTTTTGTAGTTGTGGCATTTCGTTGACCTGACAGATGTAAACAGTCTGACTTTGATAATAAATGCCAGTTCAGTATTTCAGTCGCAGCATCCTTTATTCTGCTTAAAATCCTTGCCAGCTCAGCTGGGTAAACTCCACTTTGC
>CM019926.1:4677565-4740032 GCA_009764595.1 Geothlypis trichas
TGGGGGGACACAGAACTGGGGGACGACAGAGGGGAGACACCCCAGAGCTGGGGGGACACACAGAGCTGGGGAGGACACACAGAACTGGGGGGACAAACAGAGCTGGGGGGGACACAGAACTGGGGGAGACACAGAGCTGGGGGACACACAGAGCTGGGGGACATCCAGAGCTGGGGGGACACACAGAGCTGGGGGGGACACACAGAACTGGGGGACACATGGAACTGGGGGGACACCAAGATCTGGGGACACACACACAGAACTGGGGACACACAGAACTGGGGGGACACACAGGGTTGGTGACGTGGCTCTAGAGCCATCAGGGAGATCAATAAAGACCCAAATTCCCCCAATAAAGACCCAAATCCCCCAAAGGAAGGCAGAGTCCTGCTCCTGGCCCGGGCTGGGTGGGAGAGCCCCGTGCAGGGCACGTCTCACACGGGGAGCAGGGCTCACACATCAAAGGGGACACAGTGGCTGAGGACACTGTAAACACTCCTTTTCCTTGCTCCTTTGAATTGTAGGAAAAGCTCTGTGGCTATCAGAGCACAGCACAGCATCCTAAGGAAAGGCAGAGTGGGAAGGAGCGACCCCAGCCCCCCTAAAGCCACCAGGGTTGGGTTGAACTCCTGCATCAGCTCCTCCAGGGCCCTGCCCACATCCCAGAGCTTCTGGCAGCTTCCAGCACATCCAAGGTGCTGCTGAATCTGTTTTATTCCCCTCACTGCACACTGAGATTTTGGGATGGTTTAATGGGGGTAAAATCCCCCCCAGCACTTGGCATCACTGTGGCATCACCATGGCATCAATGTGGCATCACTGTGGCATCAATGTGGCATCACTGTGGCATCACCATGGCATCACTGTGGCACCACTGTGGCATCACTGTGGCATCACTGTGGCATCACTGTGGCCTTCCTGCCCTGCAGGGCTGGCCCAGAAAAGCTGGAGATGACATTTGGATGCTGTTTTATCCCAGGCAGGCACAAAAGGCCAGAGCTTTTTGCCCTTTCTGACTCCCCCAGCACAATCAGGAGGAGATTTACTGGGCCAGGAGCTCCTCCAACATCTGGCACTCTGCATTTGTGCTGCCCCTGCTCCCTCAGACACACGTCAGCAGCAAAATGATGGTTCCTAATCCATCATTTGGAAGAAAATCAGGAAAAAAAAATACCCCAAAACAACCCAGCACCTTCTCCTGCACTGGGTTTGCTTTGGGTGTGGATCATTGTTTACCCTTCTTCTGCTTTTTTCATCATCTAAGTGGGAAAATTAAGTTTAAATGCAGCTAATCCTGGGATGCCAAACCAGATTTGGTCAGGAAAGTGGTTAATAAATTATCACTGGAGAATAAAGTCTGGCCCAGCCAGGGGGTGCAGCCGGGTTTTCAGGCTCTAGGATGAATTATGAAGCATTTTCTCAATTAGGAAAAGCCCTTTAAAGCTTTAATCATGCAAATTTAACCTTCTGTCTCAAAGACAGAATTTCATTATGGAGATGTTTAACTCATCTTTTTTTCCTCCTTTGGAGCAGAAAAGCAATTTAATTAGTGACAGTGCCATGAACTTAATTAATAGCCAGGCATTAGGAGATCCTAAAATTCCCAATGGCTTTAAAAGGCCTGGTTCTATTAATTAGCTATTGGTGGCAATGCTGGGAGGGGGGTTAAGGCTTTTCTTGGAGGCAGGAGTAATCCAGATTCTCCTGATGGATTCTCCAGGACTTTGGGCATCTCCAGACACTCCCAGAAGCAGGAGAGGAAAGCCCCAGCTCTGAGCTTGGGCCAGGACTTTCCTGAAAGCCACTGACTGCAGGGACGAGCAGGAAATGTGTAAAAAAATATTAATTATCAATTTTATAATCCCAGGAAGAGGCCAGGAGTAATCCAGATTCTCCTGATGGATTCTCCAGGACCTTGGGCACCTCCAGGCACTCCCAGAAGCAGAAGAGGAAACCCCAGCTCTGAGCTTGGGCCAGGACTTTCCTGAAAGCCACAGGATCACTGCAAGGATGGGGCTGAGAGGAGCAGGAAATGTGTAAAAAAATATTAATTATCAATTTTATAATCCCAGGGAGAGGCCAGGAGTAATCCAGATCCTCCTGATGGATTCTCCAGGTCCTTGGGCACCTCCAGGCACTCCCAGCCCCAAAAGTAGGAGAGGAAAGCCCAGCTCTGAGCTTGGGCCAGGACTTTCCTGAAAGCCACAGGATCACTGCAGGGATGGGGCTGAGAGGAGCAGGAAATGTGTAAAAAAATATTAATTATCACTTTTAGAATCCCAGGAAGAGGCCAGGAGCAATCCAGATTCTCCTGATGGATTCTCCAGGTCCTTGGGCACTCCCAGAAGCAGAAGAGGAAAGCCCCAGCTCTGAATTTGGGCCAGAACTTTCCTGAAAGCCACAGGATCACTGACTGCAGGGATGGGGCTGAGGGGAACAGGAAATGTGTAAAAAATATTAATTATCACTTTTATAATCCCAGGGAGAGGCCAAGATGGGCTGGATCCTGCACTAGGTCCTGTCATGGAGCAGTTTAGGAAAAGAGAAGCTCTGGGATGCTCTCCCAGGGCCATGAGTTGGATCTTTCCCATCTGATCCAAGGGGGAAAGCTGGGATACAGCCATGGCACAGCTCAGAGGGAGCAGATCCACAGGAAAAGACAGAATCAGCCTCCTGCCTGCTCCCACCCCGGGCATCACACCCCAGGCTGGGTGAATCCGTGCAGTGAAGGAAGGGAGGGAGCAGTGACAGCAACCTCAGAGTCTTATGAAACACCCAGGGCTGGGATGAGTTTCCATGTGAATGAGTTCAGCTGGAATTACATAGCCAAAAGCAGCTGGATTAGGGATTTCTTTCATTTCTGGGCTTTTCAGGAGCTCCCCATCCTGCCTGGGAGGATGGATCCAGCAGGATCAGCCCCTCACAATCCCTGGCACTGGGATTTCTGCAGGGTCAGAGCTGCCCTGCTACTCCCACAGGGATGGGAGTGAGACAGAGTGAAAAACCCCCCAAAGCAGAAATCCCTTTTGAATTAGGTTAAAAGTCTAAAAGGGTAAAAAGTCTGTAAGCCAAAGCTGAAGAGAAAACTGCAAGACAAAGATACTGAAGAGATTGATAAAGAAAAACAAAAGGCACTGCCATGTGCAGGGATGGGGAAAGAGGAGGAAGAAGGAGGGAGAAAACAACAAAAACAAAGTGCTAAAGAAATGAATCAGCTTTTACAAGGCAGCCTAGGCTGCCTGAGCTCATCCCCATTTTGCTCTTTCCCAGGAGGAAAGCAGGGAAAAGGGGGAGGAGGAAGGATTTCCTTTTGCTCAGGCAGGAAGCATCCCCTGTGTGCAAGCAGCTGGAGAAATCCTGGATTTCATGATGTGGATTCAGCATCCCCTGAGTCACAGCTCCTGCCCTGAGCCCAGATTCCCCCAGCTGCAAGCACAGGATGAAGTTATTCCACAGGATAACACTTTCCCTGGCTGACATCAGCCACGGGAAGGGGAGCAAACAGGGCAGGATATGGAGAGCTGGACTTCCCCAGCTCTGCTTTCTGTCTCTGCCTTCCAGGAATCAGAGCTCCCGTTACTGTCTGCAAAAACAACCCTAAAAAGGAGGGGAAAAGGCAATTTATAGGAAACTCTGCAGAGAAACAATCCTGGGAAAATGAAAGCTGCTTGGTTCTGGGGCTGCTCAGCTCAGCAATGATTGACCAGCCAGTGCAGGGACAGGGTTTGATGGAAATCAGCCAGGAAAAGGAGAGGGAATGCACAGGAAAACATCCTGGCTGCAGGTGATGCCCTGGATGTGGCACAGGCACCTCTGTCAGTGCCCAGGCAGCCCTGGCACCTCATCCCTGTCTCCATGAGGTTTGGGGACACTCAGGCTCTGCTTTCCACCTGCCACAGGTGGAACCATGGATGGGTAAGGCTGGAAAGGAGCTTTAGGAGCCCTGAGTCCACCCCTGTGTCCCCTGCTGCCACATCCACGTGGCTTTAGCACACACCAGGGATGGGGGACTGCCCTGGGCAGCCTGTTCCAATGCCTGGCAAGCTTTTCCATGGAAAAATTTGCATTAATATCAAATTTCAGCCTCACTGTCACTCGTTCCCTGGCAGGCTGAGCCCTGTCCCCTCCCAGGGAGCTGTGTCAGCACCCAGAGCATCCCTCTGGCTGTCCTGAGCAGCCAAGACCCTGCCAGGGGGCTCAGAGACCCTGGAACAGAGCCCAAAATGCCCCTGTGGGTTTGATTATGGCCCATGGAGCAAATTACCAACCTTCTATGAAGATCAGCAAGCCACAAGAGTTTAAGTAGAATATTAGTGAAATTATCATGGGGTGGAAAAGTAAATTTTAGGGTTTTTGCTAGGGGGGTTCAGGAGGCAAATGGAGGGATCTGGGTGTGTCCAGCCTTTCTCCTTCTTCTTCTTGGCCTCCATCTCCTGCTGTGATGGTGGCACAAGCTGGGAATGGCAGATATCAGTAATGGCCAGAGCAACAAGCTCCAGTGGTGAGGGAACCCAGAACATCCCTCTGGCTGTCCTGGACTGCCCAGACCCTGCCAGGGGGCTCAGACCCTGGCACAGAGCCCAAAATGCCCCTGTGGGTTTGATTATGGCCCGTGGAGCAAATTACCAACCTTCTATGAAGATCAGTAAGCCACAACAGTTTAAGCAGAATATTAGTGAAGTTATCACAGGGTGGAAAAGTAGATTTTGGGGTTTTTGGAATGGGGTTCAGAAGGCAAGATGGAGGGAACTGGGTGTGTCCAGCCTTTCTCCTTCTTCTTCTTGGCCTCCATCTCCTGCTGTGATGTTGGCACTCACAGATTGGTTTAGAGTAGAAGCTCACTGTCTAACACAGGTGATGGGCATTGGAAAATAATTGTAAATATTGCACAGGTAGTTTTTAGTATAAAGACATAACACTGCCCTGGGGCAGGCAGAGTGCCTCGGACTGTCCTGCTGAGCTGAGAAAATTTTTTATAGATAAGATGCAATAAACAACCTTGAGACTGAGAAATGAAGAGCCCTGACTCCTTCTTTAAGTGCTGGGCTGGGAAAACAGAATTCTGAACTTTTCTCGGGGTCACTCTGACAAACCAATGATCCTGACAGCTGTGCAGAGGGATGAGGGGTCCCCTGAGCCTCCCTTTCCCTGTGGATCTGCAAACACAACCCCAGGAGAGCCAGCACAGCTGCAGGAGCCAGGGGAGGATGCTCTGGGATGTCACCCCAGCAAATCCAGCTTGGCCCCAGCCTCAGGAGCAGATGAATGTGGAAAGATAAACCCAGGGAATGCAGGCCAGGTTAATGTTAATACACAAACATCAGTGCTGTGGGACAGAGGTTGGCAGGAGGCTCCAGGCTGGCAGGAATCAGCAAAATCCCTCGACTTCCCAGTCCAAATTCCCATGTACAGATAAGGAGCTTAGAGGCTGATGCTGCCAAATCCCTCCCACAGGAACTCCCTGCTCCTCTCTTTGCTCACAGGGTGCTGAGGCCCTGGCACAGCTTCCATGAGATGCTGTGGCTGCCCCATCCCTGCAATTCCCCCTGGGAGAGGGGGTTACAAGGCTTTTCTTGGAGGCAGGAGCAATCCAGGCTGTTCTGATGGATTCTCCAGGACTTTGGGCACCTCCAGGCACTGCCAGCCCTCTCATCCCTGTGAGTGCCCAAGGTTTGGAGCACTCTGGGGCACTGCAAGGTGTCCCTGCCCATGGAATGGGATGAGCTTTAAGGTCCCTTCCAACCCAAACCACCCCAAAGACACCTCCAAGAGAACACCTGGAGAGGGCAATGGGAGCAGGGCTGAATTAATATCATAAAAAACCCCAAAATGAACAAAAAATTAAAGGAGCACTCTGGGGCACTGCAAGGTGTCTCTGCCCATGGAATGGGATGAGCTTTAAGGTCCCTTCCAACCCAAACCACCCCAAAGACACCTCCAAGAGAAAGCCTGGAGAGGCCAATGGGAGCAGGGATGAGTTAATATCAAAAAAACCCCAAAATGAACAAAAAATTAAAGGAGCACTCTGGGGCACTGCAAGGTGTCCCTGCCCATGAAATGGGATGAGCTTTAAGGTCCCTTCCTACCCAAACCATCCCAAAGACACCTCCAAGGGAAAGCCTGGAGAGGGCAATGGGAGCAGGGATGAGTTAATATCAAAAAAACCCCAAAATGAACAAAAAATTAAAGGAGCACTCTGGGGCACTGCAAGGTGTCCTTGCTCATAGAATGGGATGAGCTTTAATGTCCTTTCCAACCCCAACCACCCCAAAGACACCTCCAAGAGAAAGCCTGGAGAAGGCAATGGGAGCAGGGATGAGTTAATATCATAAAAAACCCCAAAATGAACAAAAAATTAAAGGAGCACTCTGGGGCAGTGCAAGGTGTCCCTGCTCATAGAATGGGATGAGCTTTAAGGTTCCTTCCAACCCAAACCACCCCAAAGACACCTCCAGGAGAAAGCCTGGAGAGGGCAATGGGAGCAGGGATGAGTTAATATCAAAAAAACCCCAAATGAACAAAAACTAAAAGGAGCTTTTGAAAGGTTCACCTGGGAAAGGGAAGAAAAATCCCACGTGTGAAAGCAGAGCACAAAATCAGCAGAGATGAGGAACCCCAGGGAGAAGTGAAGGAAATCCCAGTTCAGCAGCACCAAGAGCAATGAATGACCACAAAGGCCAAAAAAAAGGGGAAATGTCCTCCCTGGCAGCTGCAGCCTGTCCCCTCAGTGTCACACACGAGCACATCCCCAGCCCACAGCAGCACCTGCAGCAAGCAAAGCTCTCCCTGCAGGCCCAGGGAGCTGGGGAAGGGCTGAGCTGCCTGTCCCAGGCTCTGCAGGGAGCAAGGGGCTCTTTATGGCCAAAAATACCCCTGGGAGCTGTCATCAAAAACAAGGAAATGTGTGTGTGTGTGTGTGTCAAAGGCTGCTGAGATTTAATGAGCACTTGCCTTTTCCCCTTCTGGAAAATGGCTCTGGGTGAGCAGGAGGAGGAGGAGGAGGAGGAGGAGGAGGAGGCTGGGCTGTGGTTTGGGCCAGCCCGAGCTCCTGAGCCCAGGCAGGCCTGGCAGGGTTTAGGCTCAGCTCACACAGGCTTTGGGAGCACCTTGTTAATCCAGTTTGGAATGGCAGGGCTGAACCCCAGCCTGGCTGGGCATGGAAGGGACCTCAATGCCATCCTGTGCCAGCCCTGCCACTGCCCCACCCGGCCCTGGGCACTGCCAAGGGTTGGAAGGAGATGAGCTCTGAGCTGTTCTCCATCCCAAACCCTGCTGGGCTCCAGGGGCAGCACCCCCAGCACTCCAGAGCTCCCACCCACAGCTGGGCTCTGGGAAGGGCAGCACAGAGCATCCCTGCATCCCCAGAGAGCTCCAGGTGAGCAGCACAGACCCATCTCTGCATTTCCCTGTTCCCAAAGAGCTCCAGGTGAGCAGCATAGATCATTCCTGCATCCCCAGAGAGATCCAGGTGAGCAGGACAGACCATCCCTGAATTTCCCTGTCCCTAAAGAGCTGCTCCTGCTCCAGGTGAGCAGCACAGACCATCCCTGCATTCTCCTGTCCCCAAAGAGCCTCTCCTGCTCCAGGTGAGCAGCACAGACCATCCCTGAATCCCCAAAGAGCTCCAGGTGAGCAGCACAGACCCATCCCTGAATTTCCCTGTGCCCAGAGAGCTCCAGGTGAGCAGCACAGACAATCCCTGCATCCCCTGTCCCCAAGAGCTTCTCCTGCTCCAGGTGAGCAGCACAGACCCATCCCTGGATTCCCCTGTCCCCAAAGAGCTCCAGGTGAGCAGCACAAACCCATCCCTGCACTCTCCTGTCCCCAGAGAGCTCCTTGAGCTCCAGGTAAGCAGCACAGACCATCCCTGCATCCCCAGAGAGATCCAGGTGAGCAGCACAGACCATCCCTGCACTCTCCTGTCCCCAAAGAGCTCCAGATGAGCAGCACAGACCATCCCTGCATTTTCTGTCCCCAAAGAGCTCCAGGTAAGCAGCAGAGACCCATCCCTGCATTTCCTGTGCCCAGAGAGCTCCAGGTGAGCAATACAGACCATCCCTGCACTCTCCTGTCCCCAAAAAGCTCCAGGTGAGCAATACAGACCATCCCTGCACTCTCCTGTCCCCAAAAAGCTCCAGGTGAGCAGCACAGACCATCCCTGCATCCCCAGAGAGCTCCAGGTGAGCAGCACAGACTCATCCCTGTATTCCCCTGTCCCCAAAAAGCTCCAGGTGAGCAGCACAGACCCATCCCTGCACTCTCCTGTCCCCAGAGAGCTGCTCCTGCTCCAGATGAGCAGCACAGACCATCCCTGCATCCCCAGAGAGATCCAGGTGAGCAGCACAGACCCATCCCTGCACTCTCCTGTCCCCAAAAAGCTCCTCCTGCTCCAGGTGAGGCAGGAATCCCAGGATCCCTCCAGCCCTGGTGCTGCTCCCAGCCCTCAGGATTCCCCAGGAACACTGTCCTGCCCACTGCCGGGGAAGATCTGCAGGCTTTGAGGATTGCCAGCAGTTTGTACCAAACCCAAAGGGTGCAAAGGAAGCTGTTTGCACACCAGAAGGTCCCTGTGAATCCCAGGCTGGATGAAACCTTGGAGCAGGCACTTCCCACCCTGTTCCCAGCTCCAAGCTGCTGCTGCTGTTTCTTTCTCCCCTTTCCTCAGGATGTTTTTTCTCCAGCTTTCTTTATTTTTTTTTTTAGAGAACAGTTTGCTGTGAACAGGCAGAACCTGTTCTGGACACACTCAGAGCTGCTCCCCATCTGCAGCATTTGCCAGCACGACTCAGATTTATTTTATTTTATTTTTTAATTTTTTTTTTCCAGGATACTCCAGGCTCTCTCCTGCGTGTGGGCGCCTGGCTGCCTCACCCAGGGGAGTCGTGGGCTTGCAGGAATTACATGGATGAGCCCCAGGAGCCAAACCCTGCTCCCCTTGGATCCTGGACAGGGATCCCAAACCCTCTGGGGTCCCTGCAGACCCCGCTCCTGGCTCTGTTTGCCCTCAATTAAGGACAGACGTGGAACAAAACGTAAAAGATCTTCCACATGTTGGGCTTTGGCAGCTTCTGATGGTTTGGAGGGAGCCAAAAAATAACTAATCCTGCTCTCCTTCAGCCAAGGGCTGAGTGGGACCAGAGGGGAGAAAGGGGAGAAAGGGGGGAAAGGGAAGGAAGGGAGGAGGAGACAAATAAAATGGTCAAACTGGAACCAGTGAGTCCCAGCTTCCAGTCAGAGCATCTCCAAGTCATGGACATCTCTGTCCCAAGGGGTGGCAAGTTGCAATTCCTCCAAAAAACGGCTTCATCTGGGGTTTAAAATGATATTTTTGGGCTTAGGAACACGTTAGTCCTGAGTCACTGAGGGGTTTCCAGCTCCTGACACCAGCACAGCACACCCAGGCCAGCAAAATCCTCCCACACCGAGCCCCCAGCACGACCCTTCCCCATGGAAATTGTGAAAAAACACCCAAAACACCACCCCACGATGGGTTTGGTGGGAAAGGAGGTGGAGGATGACTTCAGGAATTTGTTCTTTTGCTTTGCTGGGTAAATGAAATGGATTTTGGGGAAACAGAGCCGAGGAGGAAGGCGACACACGTCGCACACAGGGGTGGGATGAGCTGGAAGGGTTTAAACTCAGGGATGGAAAACACCACCCGTGCCAAATTTATCTGGAATTCAAAGCAGGGGCAGGAAAGCAGCAGCAGAGGGGGATTTGGGATTCCTGAACCGTTCCCAAAATGCATTAACAAAAGCTCACGACTGTTAACAGGAAGCACTGGGAAGGGGAAATTCTGCTCCGGGGGGATTGGGGATGGACTCCCCTCATTTGGGGGAGAGGGGAAGGTGTTTGTGAGCCCTGTGTGGGGCTCATTCCCACAGGGAATCATGGAAACGTTCATGGAATATTCCTCTGCATGGAACATCTCCTTGCACCGTGCCAGGCTGCTCCAGCCCGGCCTTGGGCACCTCCAGGGCGGGGAGCTCGGGGGAAGAGCTCCAAGGCCGAAGGAACTGCTCCATCCTGGCTGCAATTCCCGGAGCTCTGCAGCTCTGCCCAGCCCGGGGCTCCCCAACCCCGCTCCAGTCGAACCGGGAGCTTCCCGACGTTACCGGGGCCGCTGCTCCCGGCGCTCCCTCCGGCTCTCCCGGCCGGTTTAAGGCTGGATCCGTCCCGGTTTAGGGAAAGGGAAGCACCCCCGGGACCCCCGTGGTGTCACCGGCCCCCGCACCCGCCGCTCCCCCCGGAGGAGTCTCCGCGCCCCGGGTCCCCTCCCCGGTCCCACCGGAGAACGGCTTCCCCACACCGGGCCTCCCCTCCCCGGCTGCTGAGCTCCGCTCACGGCCCGCACCGAGCCCCGGGAGCCACACTGAGAACCGGGAGATACCCCGGACACCGGGGGGGTACCGGGGGATGTCCGGCGGGCCCAGCACCGGGATACCGGGACGGGATAACGGCGGGGAACGGGCACCGCCGGGGCAGCAGCGGCCGGGACGGCTTCTCCGAACCGCCAAGGGAAGAGCGGCCTCCCCGGAGCCCAACGGCGGCGGGAACGGGCGCGGGGTGCCGGTGTCTCACCTGGGTCGCTTTGTAGAACTGCTTCTTCAGCCCCGCCACCGACATGGTGCCGGTGCCGGTGCCTGGCCCGGTGGCGGCGGGGAGCCGGTGTGCGGGCGGCGGGACCTGGAGCGGGGGCGGCGGGAGCCTCGGGAGCCTCAGGACGCTCCGCCCGTCCCAGCCCGGCCCGTCCCCGCCGCCGCTTCCGCCGCCGCCCGGCCCCCGCCCCCGGCCGCCACCACCGAGCGGCCCGGCCGGAGCGCCGCCAGCGCGCCCCCTGCCGGACGGGCGGAACCGCCGAGCAGCGAGACTGAGCGGCGAATAGAATCGTTCTGTCGCGACACGCGGGACAGGCGGTCATATCGGGAGATGACTGTGGTACAGCTGTGTATTTCCCCTGAAGGATCCGGCACCGCCCGCAGGGAGCGGACCGCGTGTGCGACACGGGGACAACCGGGCAAGGACCCCCGCCATAGGTCTGGGGGGAAAATGGGGCGACAAACGCTCCAAATGGAAAACTACGACTCCCAGTATCCTTTGCGACAGCCACTGCGCCTGCGCCTCGCAGCGGAGGGCGCTGATTGGCCGCTGGCGCCGCCGCCATTTCGCGCGTTGGCTCAATGCCCGTAGCGGCGCGGCGGGCGGGAGTATTGGCTCCGCCCCCTCCGCCCGCTGCTACAGACAGGCCGCTCCGGCCCGCCGCGGCATCGGTCCCGCCCGGTGAGCGGGTAGGCCTCGGGCCCAAACACAGGGACCCAGCTGCGCCCCGCCGGCCCTTTACAAAGCCACCCAATCAGCGCCTGCAGCGCGCCAGACCGACATCCTCCTTCGCCAATCAGCGGCGCTCGCGGCGGCGGCCAATCCAAAGGCGAGACGCAGCGGGGAGTGTGGCTGGGCGGATCACGTGGGGCGCCCTCCACCAATCAGCGGCGCGGGACGCGGGGTCGCCCCGGCTCCCGCCAAGTACGAGCGGGACGGGCCGGGCGGGACCGGGCCCGGAGCGGCGGGGGGCTGCGCGGCTGGGCCGCCTCAGGGTCGGCCGCCGCCGCCCGGCACCGCCGCGAGCCGCGCCCGCCGCCGTCGCCACAGGTAGGGCCGAGCTGGGGGTGCGGCGCGGCCGGGGCGCGCGGGGTTTCCGTCGGCGGTTGGGCCGCGGGGTGCGCGGGGCCTGCCCGGGGTAACAAAGGAGGTGCCGGAGCTGCCGCCGCGCCCCGGGGCTGGGCCCGTGCCCGCCCTGCAGCCGCACTCGTGCAGTCACAGACCGGTTTGGGTGTGGAGCGATCTGAAAGCCCATCCCGTCCCACCCGGACCATGGGCAGGGACAGCTCGCACTGTCCCCGGGTGCTGCAGCCGGGCCTGGGCACTGCCAGGGATCCAGGGGCAGCCAGAGCTGCGCTGGGCACCCTGTGCCAGGGCCTGCCCACCCTCACAGCCAGGAATTCCCTCCTCACATCTCCTTGGGTGCACGCACAGGCTCCTGGGGACGTTCCTGCCCCAGGACAGTGTGAGGGGGACAGTGTGGCTGCCGGGACCCGCTGGGTCGGGGGTTCCTTTGGCTTGAGGGTGACATTGGGACCCCTTTGTCCTCCCTCAGCCGTCCCGGGGAGGCAGCAGCTCGCTGGTAGCCACCACAAGTGCTGATTTGTTGTTTTCTCCCGTAGCCATGGAGTGCAGAGACAAAGCTGCTGTTCCTCCACGGAAGCTCGTCCAAGGTAAGGGAGTGTCTCGCATCTAGTGCAGTTTTAGCACATTAAGAACATCTCAGACCTGTATTTTATGAAATACATTGGTTTGGTGATGATTAAATAATCTCTAAGTGGCTCATCTCAGTTTTCAGTGTGCTCCAGAATGAATGAAAGCCTTTGGTGTTTCCTGTCTCTAACTTGGTGTTGTTGTTGCAGCTCGGCTGCCCTTCAAGCGCCTCAATCCTGTGCCAAAGGAGAATCTCGATGTCAGTTCAGAAGTCAAAAAAGTCAAGAGCTCCCCGAGTGCTTTTGCTGCCAGCAAGGATCCTTCCCTGGATGCCTCAGGTGCCTCCCTGGACAATGTGGAGAACGACTGCCAGCTGGGCTCCGATGGGAATTTGACTCCAAAACTCGTGAACGGGAAGGGTCCTTTGGACCATTTTATCCAGAAAACCCCAGGAGGTGACACGAGTGACCCTGGGGGTGTTGCTGACCCCTCCAGGGGCTCTGCCCACGGACTCGGGGACGGCGCAGAGCTTGGGGCTGTGGATTCTACAGCTGCTCTGAGCAATGGCACCATAGGAAAGGAGCTGGGCTGCCTGAGCCTGTCCCAGAGCAGCCCAGCAGGTGACTCCGTGGGGACTGAGGGGCCCTGTGCAGCTGCAGGAGCTGGGACCTCCCCATGCTCCAGCCCCACGGCCTGCCAGGATGCAGCAGGCAGGAAGGGCGCTCAGGGAGAACTGAAGGATGTGCTCTTTGAAGGGAAGGTGCCCGTGGTGCTGCTGGAGGACATCATGACCCTGAAATGCCCCCAGGTGGCCTCTCAGGACGCGTCGGAGAGCGAGGCCCTGGAGTCGTCCCACGAGGGGGACTCGGGACTGACCAACTCCTCCCTGAGCTCCGGGGGCTCCCCCGAGCTCCTGGCACAGAGCAAGGGCAGCAGCAGCAGCCCCCTGGCTGCCTCCACACCTGCCAGGAAGGTTGGTCTGCTCAGCTTTGGGGTGCAGTTGCTGTGCTGGAGTCTTTGGGTTCCTGGGGTTCTGGGGAACAGGGTGAGTGGGGCAGTGAGGAGTGTAGGGAAGGTGGTGGGGGTTAAGTACTGAGTTGTTGCCCTTTAGGGGAGTCTCTAAATCCTGCAGCTGAAGGGTTTGATCCTCCCTGGTGCTGGCTGCTGCTGTATTTACATTTCTTTAGTGAAATGCCCTCTTGGTGCTTGGTGTTTTAGGAACAGCAGTTCTGTGTTCAGGTGATTTTTCCCAAACTCTGCTTCATCCTCCTCGGAGCTGCTGGGATTCCTGTGAGGATGTTCCCCCAGTACAGCCAGTGCAGATGCTTTTCCAGCTCTAAATTTCTGCAGCTGCCATGGAAAAGCTCTGGCACAGATTGCCCAGAGCTGCTCTCCTGCCTCATCCCTGGCAGTGCCCAAGGCCAGGCTTGTGGGATTGGAGCAGCCTGGCACAGTGGAACGTGCCCCATGGCAGGGGTGGCACTGGATGGGCTCTAAGGTCCCTCCCAACCCAAATCATTCTGGGATTCCATCAAAAAGCTCTGGATGAGGGGGGTTTTGGTCATCTGAGTTTCAGCCACTCTGATTTTTAGGCACTTTGGACAGAGAAGCTTCCCAGGGTGGCAGCATCTGCTCAGGTGGCTCAAACACCACGGGGATGGTTCTCCCAGTCCTCTTGTTGTGTTTATCAAGTCAAGTGATCAATTAATTCCTCCTCTGTGAAAACTCCCAACCTTCCCTCTCTAGAATAAACAGACACACTCAAGCAGGCATGAAGAATTTCCAGTGTAGCAGAACAGCAGAAGGCACTCCTGGTGTAATCCAGCACTGCCAGTGGGGCTGGATTTGCTCCTGTGCTGCTCCCCAAAATGGGAGTTTGTACCCCAAAGCTGGCAGCTGGGAGTCCTGGCAGCTTTGTTTTCCTGGGAGGAAACAGCTCTGAGGAGCTGAAGCCCCCACTTGACAGAACTCCTGTTTTATATCAGATAAATATAGAAAATAAAGCAGTTGGGCTGTGTTAGCCTGTTCATCACAATTTAAACGTGATGCTGTGAATGGCAGCAGGAGGAGGGGGGATCCAGTAAATCAAGTCACAGTGTGCTGAAATATTGACAAATTAGACCTTTAACCAGTCTATAAACAACAGTCTAGATTATATGTCTAAATTAACAGTCTATATTTTATGTCTTAGGCATAAAATACCTTTTTCTTCCTCCCATAAATAAAAGATAAATGAGAAATGTGCCCTGTTTGGAATTTAGGGTCAGTGAGCTGTTACTGGTGGAAGATCAAGTGGACAGTGATGAGAAAAAGAAAAAAGTGTTAAAATGTGGAAAACAGTCCTTATATTGATAAAGTTACAGCTAAATATCACAGCAAGATAGGTGAATGCCAAAAAAAGAAACCCAAATAAACATTAGTTTTGCTGAAAGGAAGTGAGTTAAAATGTGCCCTGTGGTTCAGAGCAGCTCCCCTGGTGTGATGTCCCCTTGCAAGGGATCCTGTAGGGCTGAGGGGACCAGAGGGGTTTGTTCAGGGGACAGGAGGTGGATCCAGGCTGGGGTGGGAGTGGGGAGATTGGATATTCCTGATCTGTGCCTTCATTCCCTGCTCTGGGGGATTTGGGTATTCCTGATCTGGGTCCTCATTCCCTGCTCTGGGGGATTTGGATATTCCTGATCTGTGCCCTTATTCCCTGCTCTGGGGGATTTGAATATTCCTGTTCTGTGCCTTCATTCCCTGCTCTGGGGGATTTGGATATTCCTGATCTGGGTCCTCATTCCCTGATCTGTGTCCTCATTCCCTGCTCTGAGGGATTTGGATATTCCTGATCTGTGCCTTCATTCCCTGCTCTGAGGGATTTGGATATTCCTGATCTGGGTCCTCATTCCCTGCTCTGAGGGATTTGGATATTCCTGATCTGGGTCCTCATTCCCAGCTCTGGGGGTATTGGATATTCCTGATCTTTGCCCTCATTCCCTGCTCTGGGGGATTTGGATATTCCTGATCTGGGTCCTCATTCCCTGCTCTGGTATTCCTGATTTGTGCCCTCATTCCCTGCTCTGAGGGATTTGGGTATTCCTGATCTGTGCCCTCATTCCCTGCTCTGGGGGATTTGGGTATTCCTGATCTGTGCCCTCATTCCCTGCTCTGGGGGATTTGGATATTCCTGATCTGGGTCTTCATTCCCTGCTCTGGGGGATTTGGATATTCCTGATCTTGGTCCTCATTCCCTGCTCTGGGGGATTTGGATATTCCTGATCTGGGTGCTCATTCCCTGCTCTGGGGGCATTGGAGTGACTGGATGGGATCTGCAGGAGCAGCCTGGTGTCACTCAGGGTGGAAAGGGAGGACCAGGATCTCCTCTAAAACTTGCATTTTGTAATTCCAGGTACCTCAGAAATTCCACAGAAGTTCAGCAGAGAAGGAGAAGCTGAGATTACAAAGAGTAAGGCATTTCCCTGACTCCCAGACCTCCCCTGAGGAGCCAACAAAGGCTTTGCCTTTTATCTCAGCCCAGCTGGAACATCTCTTTTGCCATTTTTCCTCACCCTGAGGAGCATGGAAAACCTTTAATGCAGGCAGTTTGAGTGCTTGGCTCTTTGCAAAGCTCCTGAATGGAGCCCTGGGTGCACTTGGGGCTCTTTGGGAAGAGATTGAAGCTCCAAAATTTAGATTCTGTTTTTATTAATACACGAGGCAAGTGGGGCACTGTGTCTGTGACTTCCCAGAGGATGTCACCACTGGATGCCACCACTGGGAATGCTCAAGCTCCAGGTTCTGTTTGCTTGGATGCAGCTCCTCAGCAAACTCTGCTCCCTCATTCTGCTGCCACTCCTGGAGGCTGAAGGGTCCCTGCTGCAGGAATGGGCTTTTTTTGGGGTTTGTTTTTATCTGCACCTGGGAAGATTTGTGCTCAGGAATTCTGTGTCTCTCAGTGGCTTGTTTATAAACTTGTGTGTTTTATGTAAGTTGTAGCTGTAAAGCTTTTCAGCTTTTCCCAGTGCCCCATATAGAATTCCAATCTGTTGTTTTCTTCCCTTCTATAGCTGTGTTCAAAATAGCAGGGATGGGAGGGAGAGAAAGGAGAATGGAAGCTAAAAATGATGCTGGGAATGAACCAGAGCCACCAGTGAGCTGTCAGCTTCACACCAGCACCCAGCACATTCCATGACTCAGGCTGACAGTGTTGTTTCCTTGCCATTGGCACCATTTGGCTGTTGGTGGCTTTCTGCAGTTATTTGTGTTGTGACACTGCTCAAGGAAGCCTTGATGTTGACAAGGAGAGATGTGAAATCAATAAAAGAAAACTGAAAATACCCAGTGAGGAGTTGGAGTGTCTGGGCACAGGCAGATCCTCCTTTCCTGGTGACATCACCAGTGCCTGAAGCACAGAAAAGCTTTTTCTCTTTAATTTGACATTTTCCTCCTTTGTGTCAGCAGAGCCACGGTGGGAATTGCAGTTGTTTTGGGAGGAAACACCATAAAAGGCAAAACTTCCAATAAAATCTGTTCCCACAGTGCCCCTTGAACAATCTCAGGGCACTGGTGATGTCTGATGATGTAGAATGGAAGAAAACAAGGGATAAGCTCCACAGCCTGGGGTTTGGAGATTGACTTTATTCCCTGAGATCATGGAATAGCCCAGCTGGGGGGGACCCACAAGGATCATCAAAGTGATTTCTGTGCTTGTGGGAACAATCAGAGAATCCTTGTGGGTTTGTGATGTCAAATCAGCTCAAATTCACCTGTAGAAGTGACACCACTGTAGCCCTGTGATGACACCAAAGCATGAAAAGCTTTGCTCAGGAGGAAATATTTTGCAAAGAATCTGAAATCTCCTATTAAATAAGGGAATAATTACGATTTTATAATTCCCATCTAATTTTCCATAATGCCACGGTGGTAATGAAGATGACTCAATACAAAGCTTTCTTTGATGCTTAGAGAAATGAAAATACCTTTTTTTCTTTTTTTTTTTTTTTTTTGCTAAGGGAAAAGAATAATTAAAGCTTTCAGAGAGGCAGCCCAGGGAAGCTCAGCTGCCTGAGGCAGGGGGGCTGTGGATGTTCTCCCACCTGCATTCCTGGGGAGGATGAGGGGTCTCTCCCATTCCAGGATATTTTGTGATGCTGCAGGTCAAACACTGGGTGGGCTCAGCTTCCTTTTTGAGCAATAAATGCTGATTTTCACCAGTTTTGGGAGCTGGGAGCTGCAGTTCTGAGTGTCCCCTTTGTGCCCCAGGACCAGGAGCGTGCGGACAAGCTCCAGAAGCTGCAGGCAGAGAGGGAGGAGAAGGGGAGGCTCAAGGAAGAGGCAAAAGCTGCGAAGGAACGAGCCAAGGAGGAGGCAAAGAAGAGGAAAGAGGAAGAGAAAGAGTTGAAAGAGAGAGAAAGGAGGGAAAAGAAAGAAAAGGAAGAGAAGGAGAAAGCTGAGAAGCTGCGAGTGAAGGAGGAGAAGCGCAAGGAGAGGCAGGAGGCTCTGGAGTGAGTGCCTGGGCTTGTGCAGCTCCTGGGGGTGCCTGTGCTGATTTCCATCCCCTCTTTCCCTGCCCTCCTGCTCCAGCAGCACGGGCCTGGGGTCAGGGGGTGGCTCTGAGGGATTCTGTGCCCCCATCCCTGCAGTGCCTCTGCTGCCCTGAGCTCCCCCTCCTGACCTGGCTCACCTGTTCTGTCTGTGGAGGAAGTTCCTGGGACTTGGCAACCCCTGAAACTCCCTGGGATTGAGGGAAACTTGAGGCAGCCCATTCACTTGAAATGGGTCAATATTTGCTCTAGAAGGAATGAGCAAAGTCTCCTCTGCACTTTACCAAGTGTGGTTCTTGGCTGGGTTGACAGATGATCCTCCTGGTGGGGTCTGGGGCTTCCCATCTCTTCCTCAGTGCAAATAAATCCTTCCTGGAGGGTGACAGTTCACATGATCTTTGTTTTCAAGGGCAAAACTTGAGGAAAAGAGAAAGAAAGAAGAGGAGAAACGGTTAAAGGAGGAAGAAAAGGTAAAATGTTTTCTCTGGCTTGTCTCTAAATTCCTTCTGGGGTGAAATGGTGGAGCAGGTTCCTTTGAGTGCAGTCTGTCCCCCTGATCTGCTGGGGCTGCTCCATGCAGGTTTTACCTGTTACTTTCACACCTGTTGGTTCCTTTGGTTTTCCAAAGGTTTGGTTTTTGGTTTTTGGTTTCCTTGGGTGTTTTCTGTGTGTGTTTCTGAATGGCCACAAGTGACCTCTCCCCTGGCAGTGCCACTGGAGCCCTGCTTGTGCCAGGGAGGACAATCAGTGCCTCTGCTGAGTCACAGGAGCTGCTGACTGCCTGAACTTTGCTTTGTGCCTCATTTGAAGTTGAGTCATGCATGAGCTCACCTGGCATTCCAAAGCTTTGTCCCATCTCACATTTGCATTTGGGTTCTCCTTTCAGCGCATCAATGCCCAGAAAGCAGAGATCACCAGATTCTTCCAGAAACCAAAGACTCCACAAGCCCCCAAGGTGAGGGACTGCTGTGCCTCTCTGTGTTGGTCTCTCACAAAATTGTTGTTCCTAACAAAAATACCCTGATTTCCTTCTCAGCTGCCCCTTACAGCTTCTTAGGTGGTCAAAACATTGATTTTTCTTAATTTCCCGGTCCCAGAAGTGCAAAGGATTTTAAGAAAAAGGCCAGAGCAGAGACTACAGAAGACATTTGTGGTTGGTTCAGTGAATCTCAGCTCTGTCTTCTGCATTGCCAGGAAGATCTGGAGTCTTGGACAGGAAGGGCTTAATTTAATCAATGCAAGCTCTGTGTTCTGCATTGCTTGGAAGATATGGAGTCTTGGACAGGAAGGGCTTAATTTAATCTTCACTTAACCTAAATCTTCACCTCAAACAACACCTCAACAGCAGGTGCTTCTTGCACGTGTTGGTGCTGCAGCTTCTCAGTGTCCAAACCCTGACATTCCTCACTTGATGTTTCAGACCCTTGCTGGCTCCTGTGGGAAGTTTGCTCCTTTTGAAATTAAGGAGAACATGGTCTTAGCCCCCCTCAGCCGTGTGGCCCTGGAACCTGAGGACCTGGAACAGCTGGATAAGCTCCTGCACGCCCAGAATGGTGAAGATTCTTTCTTGAAGGATCTAAAATGTCGTAAACCAAGAAAAACTGGGCCCACTTTGGTCAGTGACAGCAGTGACAGTGTCAACAGGTCAGTCTGCACTTGAGGGCTTGCTTTGCTTCTGGTTTATGAAATAAACTGCAGAGAGGGATTGAGGATTGGAGAGGAGGGAAGGCTGGAGCTGCTCAGTGGGGCTCAGCCACCTTCCCCTGTGTTCCCAGTGACGTGGTGGTGGTGGATAGCTGCCAGGCAGATGCTGTTCCTGAGAGGGAGAAGTTTGGCAGGATGAAGCTCCTGCAGTTCAGTGAGAATCACCGTCCTGCCTACTGGGGCACCTGGAACAAGAGAACCTCCCTGATCCGTGCCAGGAATCCATGGGCCAAGGACACTGTAAGCACCTCAGCCTGCTGCATCCTTTATGCTCTAGAAGTGAATGTGCTTGGCCAAGTCCTCTGCTTCCCTGGCATTTCTGAGCCATTTTGTTCCCTTTGAAAGCCCAGCCTGGGTTTGGTGCTGATGGACAGAAATGTTGGCATTTCTTGCAGAAACTGCTGGACTATGAAGTAGACAGTGATGAAGAGTGGGAAGAGGAGGAGCCAGGGGAAAGTCTCTCCCATAGTGAAGAGGTGAGGATCCTGCATGCTGAATAAAATCAGGAACCACTTGCACTTGGCCCTGTAACTTTAACCCATTTCTTTGTAGGATGACGAAGAGGAGGGAGAGGATGAAGATGAGGACGATGGGTTTTTTGTACCCCATGGGTACCTATCTGAAGATGAAGGTGTGACAGAGGTAAGGCAGCTGGCTGTCCCTGAGTTCCCATCTCTGTTTCCAGTGAGCTGTGCCATGTCAATATTGGCAGGGGAGGAGAGCACTGTGCCTGCACGGGTCAGGAGCCCTGTGTGGCTCAGGGAACACGAGGCAAAGCTGCCTTTAAAAAGCTCCTTTTTTATCCTGGTGTTGCTGTAACGAGTCCTTTGTCCCCTGTGGCTGCAGGAGTGTGACCCAGAGAACCAGAAGGTTCGTCAGAAGCTGAAAGCAAAGGAATGGGATGAGCTGATAGCCAAGGGGAAGAGGTTCCACGTCCTGCAGCCTGTGAAGATTGGCTGTGTCTGGGACAGGGCAGCAAAGGACAACGGCACCAACCCCGACCTGAAGGTGCTGCAGCAGTTCACAGCCTGTGTCCTGGATCCACCTGTGCCAGAGGAGGAGCAGCAGACACAGAAATGTAGCAAAAAAAGAGCAAAAGATCAGCAAAGTAAGACCTGAAGGCCTAAGCAGTGCTTCCACAGTGTTGTGTTCTTTTTTGGAGGCTGTAGGGGGATCAGTGAGTGCTGCATTCAGAGTGACCTGTTTCTGACAGGGCTGGAATCCAAGGAATCTCTGAGAGCTCTTGGAAAGGAGTTTTCTGGCAGTGCCTCTCCAAAAAGTCTTGCTCTGGGCAATCTAGGAACTAAAGCCAACCAGATTTGAGCAAGCTCAGATTTAGGATGAGCCTGAGCTTGTTTAGGGGAAGATGGTTTGGTTTCTGTGTTTGGTTCCAGTCCTGAGCTTTTCCTGCACCTGATTAACACAAGGCTGTGAATAACTCACATAAAGGCCAAGCAGGGGGTGGGGATTTCACTCCAGGCTGTTGTTCTTACTGGGGATGAGTTTTCTACATCAAATCTGCTGTGACAATCATGGAATCCCAGAGTGGGTTGGGGGACACCTTAAAGACCATCCAGTTTCTGCCATGGGCAGGGACACTTTGCACTTGCTCCAAACCCCATCCAACCTCACCTTGGAGCCTTCCAGGGATGGGGCACCCCCAGCTCCTCTGGGCAATCCATCTCTAAAACCAATCCTGGAGTGCCCATGCTGATTTCTGTCCCACCTTTAACCCATTCTGTGCCACCTTTTCTCACAGTCCTGGGCCAGCTCTGGAGTGCCTGTGCTGATTTCTTTCCCACATTTAACCCATTCTGTGCCACTTCCCCCTGCAATCCTGGGTCAGCTCTGGAGTGCCCATGCTGATTTCTATCCCCCTGATTTCCCAGCCTTTAACCTATTCTGTGCCACCTTTCCCCCTGCAATCCTGGGCCAGCTCTGGAGTACCTGAGCTGATTTCTTTCCCACCTTTAACCCATTCTGTGCCACCTTTTCTCTCACAGTCCTGGGCCAGCTCTGGAGTACCTGTGCTGATTTCTTTCCCAACCTTTAACCCATTCTGTGCCATCTTTTCTCACAGTCCTGGGCCAGCTCTGGAGTACCTGTGCTGATTTCTTTCCCAACCTTTAACCCATTCTGTGCACCTTTTCCCCTGCAGTCCTGGAGTACCTGTGCTGATTTCTTTCCCACATTTAACCCATCCTGTGCCACTTTCCCCTCCACAGTCCTGGAGTACCCATGCTGATTTCTATCCCCCTGATTTCCCAGCCTTTAACCCATTCTGTGCCACCTTTTCTCACAGTCCTGGGCCAGCTCTGGAGTGCCCATGCTGATTTCTATCTCCTAGCTATCCCAACCCTTAACTGATTCTGTGCCACCTTTCCCCCACAATCCTGGGCCAGCTCTGGAGTACCTGTGCTGATTTCTTTCCCACCTTTAACCCATTCTGTGCCACCTTTTCTCACAGTCCTGGGCCAGCTCTGGGGTGCCTGTGCTGATTTCTTTCCCACCTTTAACCCATTCTGTGCCACCTTTTCCCCTGCAGTCCTGGAGTGCCCATGCTGATTTCTTTCCCAACCTTTAACCCATTCTGTGCCACCTTTTCCCCTGCAGTCCTGGAGTACCTGAGCTGATTTCTTTCCCACATTTAACCCATTCTGTGCCACTTTCCCCTGCAATCCTGGGCCAGCTCTGGAGTGCCTGTGCTGATTTCTTTCCCACCTTTAACCCATTCTGTGCCACCTTTTCTCTCACAGTCCTGAGCCAGCTCTGGAGTGCCCATGCTGATTTCTTTCCCACCTTTAACCCATTCTGTGCCACCTTTTCCCCTGCAGTCCTGGAGTGCCCATGCTGATTTCTATCCCTGTGGTATCCCAGCCTTTAACCCATTCTGTGCCCTTTCCCCCGCAGTCCTGGAGTAGCCATGCTGATTTCTATCCCCCTGATTTCCCAGCCTTTAACCCATTCTGTGCCACCTTTTCTCTCACAGTCCTGGGCCAGCTCTGGGATGCCTGTGCTGATTTCTTTCCCACCTTTAACCCATTCTGTGCCACCTTTTCCCCTGCAGTCCTGGAGTGCCTGTGCTGATTTCTTTCCCACCTTTAACCCATTCTGTGCCACCTTTTCCCCTGCAGTCCTGGAGTGCCTGTGCTGATTTCTTTCCCACCTTTAACCCATTCTGTGCCACCTTTTCCCCTGCAGTCCTGGAGTACCTGTGCTGATTTCTTTCCCTCCTTTAACCCATCCTGTGCCCTTTCCCCGCAGTCCTGGCCCAGCTGCTGCCGCTGCTGCACGGCAACGTGCACGGGAGCAGGGTGATCATCCAGGAGTTCCAGGAGTGCTGCCGCCAGGGACGCTTCAGCCACGGCCCCAGGAGCCCCCCGGAGCCCTTGGGTGGCGGCGAGGACAGCGGGGTGCCCTCCAAGGCCAGGCTCAAGAGGATCATTTCAGAGAGCTCTGTGTATGAGAAGAGGCCCGAGTTCAGGATGTGCTGGTACGTGCACGCCGAGGTGCTGCGCAGCTTCGGCCAGGAGCAGCTCCCCGTGCCCTGCCAGTGGAACTACGTCACCCAGGTGCCCTGCACGGGCAAGGAGGAGGGGGGCAGCGTGCCAGGAGTGGCCGTGCCCCAGCCCAGCCCCCTGGCAGCCAAGAGGAAGGCCATAGGAAGCATGTCCATCACCAAGTTCATGAAGAGGCCTCGGGGCGCTGAGCAGGTGAGTTCCTTGTGCCCCCAGTATGAGTGCTGGGGGTGTTTGCATCCCTGTTACTTCCAGCCACTGTCCTGCACACCAGAAGACCCCTTTTTATGGGGAAAGGAGTGAAATGATGGGACCAAAGAGATGGGTTTTGCACTCCCCAGGTCAGCCTGTTAGCTCCAGCCACTGTCCTGCACACCAGAAGACCCTTTTTATGGGGAAAGAAGTGAAATTATGGGACCAAAGAGATGGGTTTTGCACCCACCAGCTCAGCCTGTTAGCTCCAGCCAGTCCTGCACACCAGAACACCCTTTTTATAGGGAAAGGAGTGAAATGATGGGACCAAAGAGATGGGTTTTGCACCCCCCAGCTCAGCCTGTTACCTCCAGCCACTGTCCTGCTCACCAAAAGATCCTTTTTATAGGGAAAGGAGTGAAATGATGGCACCAAAGAGATGGGTTTTGCACCCACCAGCTCAGCCTGTTAGCTCCAGCCAGTCCTGCACACCATAACACCCTTTTTATGGGGAAAGGTGTGAAATGATGGCACCAAAGAGATGGGTTTTGCACTCCCTAGGTCAGCCTGTTACCTCCAGCCACTGTCCTGCACACCAGAAGACCCTTTTTATGGGGAAAGGAGTGAAATGATGGGACCAGAGATGGGTTTTGCACCCCCCCAGGTCAGCCTGTTAGCTCCAGTCACTGTCCTGCACACCAGAACACACTTTTTATGGGGAAAGGAGTGAAATGATGGGACCAAAGAGATGGGTTTTGCACTCCCCCAGGTCAGCCTGTTAGCTCCAGCCACTGTCCTGCACACCAGAACACCCTTTTTATGGGGAAAGGAGTGAAATGATGGCACCAGAGATGGGTTTTGCAGCCCCTCAGGTCAGCCTGTTAGCTCCAGCCACTGTCCTGCACACCAGAAGACCCTTTTTATGGGGAAAGGAGTGAAATGATGGGACTAAAGAAATGGGTTTCTTTTGTGTGTCTGCAGCTTGGGCTCTCTGTTCCATTTGAAACGTTGCTCTCCTGCTGTTCTTCCATTCTCTGCTATTTGGCAGTGATTGCATCCAAGCTGTGAATAGTTTGAGAGTCTGCTTGGCCTTGGTTTTACAGCTGTGTGTAATTTGTGTGCAGGTTTTATGTGTGCCTGTGGCTGCCAGATGTACAGCCCGAGCTGATGACTTACAGCAGTTGCATGTGAACAGATTAATTGTGGTTCCCAAGTGCTGCAACTCAGCCCAGAGCAGTCTGTAAAGGCTCCAGCTCATCCTGACACACATAAAGCTGATTTCAAGAGCTGGTTTAAAAATACAATCACTCATAGGGACAAAATGAGATGGAATTGCAGTGGTTGCTGCCTGGGAGCTGTGTTGTGGTTTTCCTGTTGTTGCTTCTGCTTTTCAGGGTGACCACAGGTAGTGCTGGAGCCTAATCATGACTGAAAAATGGGATCATGGAATTCCAGAATGCTTTGGCTGGGAAGGGACCTTAAATCCCACCCAGTGCCACTCCTGCCATGGCAGGGACACCTCCCACTGTCCCAGGCTGCTCCAGCCTGGCCTTGGGCACTGCCAGGGATCCAGGGAATTCCATCCCAGCCCCTTCCCACCATCACAGGGAGGAATTCCTTCCCAAAATCCCATCCAACCCTGTCCTCTAGCAGTGGAATCCATTCCCTGTGTCCTGTCCTTCCATTCCTTACCCAAATTCTCTCTCTGTGTTTCCTCTTGGCCCCTTCAGGCCCTGGAGGAGCCACAAAGCCTGGGAGGAGCTGAGTCCCCATAAAGCTTGGGAGGAGCTGAGTCCCCACAAAGCTTGGGATGCTCTGTGGAGGCTTTAGGTGCTGGAACTTGGGGTTACCAACCTCTGGCTTCCAATCCCCTGGGCAGGGCAGGGTTTGAAATCCCTGCCAGTGGATTTATTCCTCCTTCCCTGTGCACCAGCTTGGGAAAGAGCCCCAGAATGGTTTGGGTTGGGAGGGACCTTAAAGCTGATCTTGTTCCACCCCCTCCCATGGACCACAGATGAGGCTTTTGATGCTTTTTATGCTTTGCCTTCCCAATTTATTCTTGGCTTTTTTGGCTTTTCTACTGAAAAAGCTCAGCATTCAGGTATTGATAGAGATCAGAGACTTGTGAGAAGCTGTTCAGCCCCCAAACTCCATCTGCTTGGGTTTTTTCTTGTACACTAAATAAAGGCAGAGATAAAAGTCTCTGCTTGGCACCCACTGGAAATTCAGCTTATAAGGGAGCAGAAATAGCAAAACAAAGGCTTTTAGGAGAATTACATCACCAGCCTGAATGCTTCAAAGCTCCTCAGAGCTGTGCTGGGGAGGTGCAGCTCTGAGCAGAGGTGTCACAGCCCCAGAAATCTTTAATTGCTGATGTCTCAATCAGCCCTGCTCAGGTGTTAAGATCCCACCCCACCTGTGGAGCCAGGCTGGGGCATGAAGAGAGCCTGGCAATGGCTGGGAGCTGCCAGATTCCCACTCTGGCACGTGTTTGTGTGCTGGGAAGCTCACACCAGGGCTTGTGTGAGTCAAGGTGCTCTTACATAAGCTGGGGAGAGAAAAATTTGGTGCTGAACTGGGCAGTACCTGCCCACGTGTAGGAGGGATTTAATTTGAGAACTGGGACTTTATTGAAAGATGGGAATTGAAAATTTTCTTGGCTTGGAAGAGTTTTTTAGGGGATGGGGATCAGGATTTTCCTTCCAGTTGCAGCTGAAGGGAAAAAAACCAAACTCAACAGACCCTCACAGCTGGGCAGCTTTGGTTTGTGTCACTCTTTGGGTTCTGTGTTCCCCATTCAAAATGGGGAATTTGGGCTTTTCCCATGGCAGGAAACCTGGGCAGCAAGGGAAGAACTGGCACCACTCCCTGAATAAAAGCTGATTGCCAAAGAGGAGGAGGAGTCAGGAGAGAACAAGGTCCAAACTTGATAAGCAACATTAATTCTTCATCTTCAGAAGGGAGAGGACATCCAGAGGGGCTCAGCCTGGAGCAAAGGAGGCTCAGGGGGGCCCTTGTGGCTCTGCACAGCTCCTGCCAGGAGGGGACAGCCAGGGGACAACAGGCTCTGCTCCCAGGGGACAGCAGGACAAGAGGGAACAGCCTCAAGCTGTGCCAGGGGGGTTTAGGTTGGATATTGAGAAAATTCCTTCATGGAAAGGGTTGTAAAGCCCTGGCACAGCTGCCCTGGGCACGGCTGGAGTCCCCAGCCCTGCAGGGATTTAAAATCCAGGGGGATGTGGCACTTGGGGACAGGGCCAGTGCTGGCACTTGGGGACAGGGCCAGTGGTGGCCTTGGCAGTGCTGGGGAGCAGTTGGGACTCACTGACCTTTATGAGTCTGTGATTCTATGAAAATAATAAACAGAGGGGGGAGAGATTTCCCTTCCAAAAATGCAGCAAGAGGCAGATTCCCATGGAGGCTGAGCTGCGGGGGCTGCTCTGCTCGTTGTGTAAGAGGGAAGAGAGGGAAAGATCCTGAGCAGAGCTTGGCCTCTTTCCCACTGTCTGTGCACTGCACTGAGGCCTTTGCTCACAGGTCTCAGCTCGTGGAGCTGGGAATTGCAGATTTCCTTCCCTCCAGATGTGCCCACACCTGCCCAGAGGGTGCCCAGCGCTGCCTGTGCCAGCTCTGGCCCCTGGCACCTCCTGGCTCACAGCTGGTCCCTGCTCTTTCCCTGCAGGCTGCAGAGATGGATGGATTTCAGGCAGACACTGAGGAAGATGAGGAAGATGATGACTGCATGATTGTGGATGTACAGCCAGGAAAAGGTGGGAAGGGACATGGGCACCAAGGGAGCAGCTCCTGTGTGAGCTAAACTTGGGCTTTTCTGCCCTTTTCACCACTCCTTGAGCTTTTCTCTCTATAGATATCTTATCCCAGATACTGCTGCTTTTTACCCTTTTTTAAAAGATGCTTCTTTGCTATTTATGGCCTTCTCTAAGCTGCTCTTGCCTTTTCTGCCCTCCTCCTCCTCTTTTTGCCTCAGTGGCACAAAGCCCCTGTGAGCAGCCAGGGTCACCTGCCTGTTCCTGGGGGCACAGGTGAGCACTGGGGCAGTGCCAGCACATCCACTGGCAAACGATGGCAAATCTTGCTGCCCTCTGGGGCCTGCAGAGCCCTTCCAGGCCTGGCAGGGGCTGGGTTATCACCCCTGTGGTGCCTCCTCAAAGGTGCAAAATTGTCTGAAGGAAGTCACATCAGGGAGCAGCCTGGCTGCTGCTCTGCTCCACGATCTGAGCACTTGCTTGTGTTTGTGTCCCAGTTATCCTTTGGAAAATGGCTTCAAAGCCCCTCTGCTGCAGCCCCTCCTTTCAGGCCAGGCTGGGATGAGGATGTGGAGCAGCTCCTTTCATCTCCAGGAGCTTTTGGCCGTGATCACACAGATCAATGAGCTGCCTGCAAGCACGTGCTGTGCTTTCCAAAGCTCTGGGCTCTTTTCTTGCTGCTCACAAAGGAGCTCTCCCAACCTGCTCTAAGGGAAGTGGTTTGTGTTGGGCAGCTCCTCTGGTAGATAAGGACTCGTGCACAGAAATTCTGGAGTGTTTGACCCATTCCAGGCATTATCTGGGCTCTCCTTCCTCTCAGAGCTCCTCTCACCTCCCAAAACAGACATTGGGACTGCTTGACAAGGAGCCTGGCTTTAATCTTAAGCTGCTTTTGCTTATTACCAGGCTCTGAGATGAAAACCTCGCCTCAGGTCTGTCCCCTCTTGTTCTGAGGATGCCACTGAGCAGCTTCCCTCCCTCAGGCTCTGCTGACACACAAGCAGCTCTATTTGTTTGGCTGTGCCTGACTCTAAAGCACTGAAAAGATTATGGAAATCCTTTTTATGGTTGAAGTGATTTTTTTTATTCTGGATTGGTGATATTAAATACGAAGCCAGTATTAAAACCAGTTTTTAAATAGTGTTGAAAAGGAGACTCACAACAGATGCAGGAAGCTAAGACAGATAAAACACAAAGTAGTCAAATTTTACTGGATTAATGAGGATATTTATAAAAACAAACCAAACACATTCTCTTCTTTGCAGGTTCCACAGCTTCAGAATCCAGTGGCACAAGAGCTGCTCACCAGGACAGCAGCATGGTCAGCCCATCTAATATAATTTGAGACTTAAATGCTACTAACTCCTCTGTATGTATGTAGAATGAGCTAGAAAGTTTTAAACCTTGTGTATCTTTGACCAAGATACTTGAAAGTATTCCACATTTCTTGTAAAGAGAAGACAGCACTTTGTTCTGCTTCAGACCAGATGGAAGCTTAAATTTTTAGCTTTAGCTTTTTAGTTTTTTTTTTAAATACTGCATATTAATCTGTCTTTAATAAAGCATTATTGAAATTTTGATACTTCTTTGTAATGGAAGGTATCTAAGTTATCTCTAAAAGTAGCTGAGGGATTTTGGAATAAGCTTATTGTGATGCCACTGGGGAATGACTGTTCATAATGTTGTACAGCGTGGCCTTGGGTATAAATGATGTACAATTATATATGAATTTATGCTCTTGTACCATCCTGTTTGTGGTCTTACTTGCTCCAGAGAACAGCAGCAGGGTTTTTACATTTGGAAGAGGAAAAATGCTTTGTTTCTCTTATTTTGGGACAGGCTGGACAGGTCAGGGCTAGATTCTCAGTCTCTTGTCTACATCAGAGCTGGGCTCTGTCCCACAGAAAAACTCTGCTTGAGGTATTAAAGGACTGAGCTGGCATCAAACTTGGTGACACACAGGACAAACTTGCTGGGGCTTTCAGCTTTATACAACTGGTGAGTTATCAATTTCTTCTTTAAAAGATTGTCTGTAATTTCAGGTTTGTTATCTCCCCCTGGGCAGCAGCAGTAGCTGTTCCCTGCTGTCACTCTCTGGTCTCTGAAGGGACAAGGGGGCTGGTGCTGGCCCAGTAACACCAGTGCCAGCCCCAGCACAGACTGGTTTGGCATCTCAAACCTACAACAACAATGCAACTCAAGCAACTGGGATCAGAACTGAGTCTTTAAATAATTCCATTTAATCAGACTAAGTGTAACTTTATCCAAATAGCTTCTCTCCAGTAGGAGTTACAGTGCACACAGAAGCAGAACGGGAAGCTGAGCTCTAAACCCAGCCCCCTCCCCAGGCTCAGGCTGGTAATCCAGCCTTACCAGCCCCTAATCCCTGCTCCACCACTGCCTTGGGAACACCTCGGGCAGTCCCTGCTCCAGTTTGGTGCTGGCAGCCCCAGGGAGGAGCCACTGGCGAGGCCACCTGAGAGTCTGGAGCTGGGAGGGGACAGCAGGGCCCAGCCCCTGCGCAGAGCTGAACCAAAGCCACCTCCAGCAGTCTCGGCAAAAGGAGGGACGAGTCCAAAGCCAGCAGCACTGGAGGCTCTGCCCTTTATTTCAGGACAGGGGCTGGGCCCTGGCCAGCAGCTCGGGCCTGAGGGGGCTGCGCTGCTCCTCCGCCGCCGCCTCCACGTCCGCCATGACCGCGGCGTCCCAGGCCAGGCTCAGCAGGGCCGAGGGCACCTGGGCACGACAGCAGCACTGAGCACAGCCAGGGAAGGGTGCCAGGAGTCCTGACAGCCCTCCAGTGCCACCCCTGCCTGGGGCACGGACACCTCCCACTGCCCCAGCTTGTGCATCCCACATTGCTCTGTTCCCCGAGTGTGGAACACCCCGAGAGCTCAGACAGAAGGACAAGGTTGGATTCTGCAAGCAGCTGCTTTTAGGGGGTGTTACTGTGGGATTTCTGTTCATACCCTCCCTCACCATCACTACCTTCCCCTCTTTCCCAGCCCCTGACAGCTCTGTGCTCCAGGAGGACCCTGCATTTCCCTCCACACCTCCAAGCCCCCAAGCAGTTTCTGCTTTGTTTGTGCTTAAAATGAGGGTATAGAGCACAACCTGGGGCTCTAAAAGAACACAATTTCTCCCCCCAGCTCTGAGCAGCAGAAGACTCTGACAGCCTCAAGATGCTCCGGAAGGTACCAACAATAATTTTTTTCACTCACCAACCCACATTCATTGAAGGCCAAGTTCTCATCAGTCAGTTTGAGACCTCCAGGTCCCAGGAGCTCAAAGGGCAGCCAGTCATCTCTGAGTGCTTCTCTCACAAAGTTGTAGAGCACAGATACTGATTCTCGGGCATAAAAAGTCCCTGCCATGAGAAAACAAGGTGAGACAGTCTGGCATTTACCAAAATCTAACCTTTTGTGGTCGGTTCCGTGGGACTTCACCTACTGATGCTGACTTGATCAATGACTTCCCTGCCACACAGCCAGGCTGATTTAACTGAAAACTTTAAAAGCAGAATCGCCAAAGAAAAATAGTCAATAGTTGGGAGCCCCTGCCAGCCTGTAACAAAGAGCTGGGGAAGCCTGAAATGATTTCCAGAGTTCTACAGGGAAATCTGAAGAGGATTTATGCTGTTGTACAATCTGACATCACACAGGCAGCCTCACGCTGGCTGCTGTCACACACTGATCTAATGAGTCCAGCTTGGCCTGGGAAGAGCAGACTTTAATTAATGATGCCTTGAGATTCTTCCCTCTCTGTCCAATCCTGGCTTAAAATCCCAACCCTGAGCAGGGGGAGAATTTGGAGATGGGAGGAGTTTATGGGGAAACGTTACCCTGCTGTGGTTTTAAACCACAGCAGTGCGATAAACCACAGCAGTGCGATAAACCACAGCTGTGGGATAAACCACCCCGAACTCAGCACCTCCTCCTTCCACTCCATGGACCCTGAGCAGCTTCTGGAGGTGCCCGAGGGAAGGGTGAGGAGTCCCCCTTACCCTGGAGGATGTATCCATCGGGGAAGCGCACCCTCAGCAGCGTGTAGTTGTACTTCCTCATCTCCCTCTGCTCGTCCTTCTCGCGCATGGCTCTGGTCCTCAGCATCGACGCTTTCTCCACCGCCTCTGTCCTGCGGGGACAGAGACCCTTGTAGGCCCCGAGGAGAGCCACCAGCTGCTGGCTTGGCTGCTGTCCCCTGGCCCTGCTGCTGCCCTCACCGGAGCCGCTGCTCCCTGCGCAGCTCCTCTGCAGTGAGGTTGAAGAAGTCGTGGGGCAGCTCGAAGCGCGCGGCCGCGGGTGACGGGTGGAACACGGCCAGCTGCCGGTGCAGCTGCGCCCGCACGGGCTCCGAGCTCAGCAGCTGCTCCTTGTGCTCCTTCAGATCTTCCAGCCTGCTCAGCACCTCCTCCTTCAGCACGTAGAACTCCTCCGTGGTCTCTGAAAACGCAAGGGTGGTGTGAGGTTCTTGGTCTTTAGAGCAGTGACACGGGGACAAGGAAACGTCACGCTGGGACAAGGAATGCGCAAGCTCAGAGAGTGGTTTTGTTCCAGCCTTGGAGGAATGACCTCTGTGGAGCTGTCAGCAACCAGAGCTGCCCCCAGCACCCCCAAAGCCCTGACTCCACATTAACACCACGAGTTCTTGCCTTGTCCTGGAACAGGCAGTGTTTTTGTCTCAAACCCGACAGCCTGGAAAAATTTGTGTGTCCCTTCCAAGCAGCTTATCCTTTCCTGGAAGAAAAGGACATAATTTAGATGGAGTTTGCTCCAAGCAAGGACTTTCCAAGGCTGAGCAGCTGTGGAGCCTGAGCTCACCTGAAACACCTTGTTCTGCAGTTTGATTTTCCGGTATTTCTCCTCTTCTGGATGGAGATAGATGTTATCCAGGTACCTGCAGGAAGAGGAATGCACTTGCCTGGATCAAAGCAGGATGCTCCAAGGTCAGAGAGAAAACAGAGTCCTCACAGAGAAAAAGCTGAGAATCTCAGGAAAATAAAATACATCAATGTTTTGAGGCCAAACCGAACAACCAGCAGCTCCCAAACCTCTTGGATTAGTGGGACCAACTCCTCCAGGACGCTGACATCAGGTCAACTGACAAATGGGGTGGTTCAAGAGTTCCATTTTCTTCCAAAAAACAGACTTTGCTAGAAGCAGAGCAAGAAAACCCAGCAGGGAAGGGATGAGCTGCCCGTGCCCTCAGTGACACTCACTTGGCCATGGTCTCCACGCACAGCCGGACCTTCTCCCGGTCCTTGTTGAAGGTGTGGATCTCCATGATAGAAGCAGCCACTGGGTCCACGGAGAAATACTGGGGGAGAGGGAGAGAAGCTGCTCAGGGAGGAGCTGACCCCAGCTCAGCTCAGTTGTTCCCCATTTGCTGGGCTAGAGATGACTGAACGGGTAAAGTGAAATTGTCCTGGGGGAGATTTTACACGAAGGAGGTGGAGGGTTGGTAAGGTCACTGCTGACACAAAAGGAGTTTGAAGAGGGAAGGGAATGAGTTTGAAGGGAAGCACTCACTGCCTGGATGGCTTCTCGGAGCTGCTTCTCCTTCTGGTCTTTCCTCACAACAGTGCCAGTCAAGGGGCAGATGAAATAAACCCCTGAGACAGAGGGAGCAGCTGCCCCTTCCTCCTCCTGCTCCTGAAGGAGACCAAACCAAACTGAGCACGGGGAGGTTTTGGAGGGGCTCTGTTTATAAATACCCTCAGGATAAGGAGAGCAGCCCCAAGGGGTGCTGAGCAGGGAATGGCAGCATCTCCCTCACCTTTTCCTCCATGGAGGGCCCCTTCTCGCTGGCAGCTGCCTCGGCCATCAGCTCTTTCCTCACTACAACACACAAACCCCGGTTGGAGTGGAGGCTCAGCACATTCCAGAACCTTCTGGCCAGCTCAGCGCTGCCCTGGGAAGCAAACACCTGCCCAGGTGTGGCGTCCCAGCCTAGGGCTGCACATGACCCCATTTCCAGGACAGCTGCCCCAAAACAGGCGGGACAGAGAGCCGTCCCCGGGCGCTTTTCCAGCCGTGATTCATACCCTGGTTCCTGATGGCCTCCTGCGATGCGGACGGAGCCTTTCCTCCCTTGGGCTTCAGCTCCAGCCGGGCCAGCGCCGCCGCCGCCGCCCTCTGCGCCTCATCCGTCGGGGCCTGCCGGGGCTTGGGGGCCACCTCGGCTTTCGGCTTCTCCCTGGGCGCCCTGGCACGGAGGACACGGCTCGGGGACCGCCCGTGCGCGCCCACCCGCCGGTGACAGCGCGGGGACGCGGGAAGGGGCGCTCGGGCCCGGCGCTGTCACCGCTCCCGGCCCCGTGTCCCCCTCGTGCCCCGGGCAGGTACCGGGCCCGGGGCGGGGGGCACCGGCCGCGCAGGGTGCCCGAGGGTGGCGTTACCGGCGGTGGCGTTACCGGAGGGTCCCCCCAGCCCGTACCGGGACGGCTCCGAGAGCTTCTGCCCGGGCCCCGCCGTCTTGAACTTCAAGTCGGCCTTGATCTCCTGGAAGAACTTGCGCATGGCGGTGCCGGGCTGGGACCGGGCCGGGACGGGAACGCCGGGACTGGAGCAGCACCGGGACGGGAGGAGTACCGGGACGGGAGCAGTACCGGGACGGGAGTACCGGGACGGGAGCGGAGCCGCCGCGCCCCCCCGCGCTTCCGGCCCGCCCGCGCCGTCACCGGAACGGGGCGGGACCGGCCCCGCTCGGGCGGCGGGGATGGGGCGGCGGGGGCGCGAGGGATACCGGCACCGGCAGCACCGGGGGCTGCGGCACCCGCGGAGCCGTGAGCGGGACCCGCGGACCCCGAAGCAGGACCCACCGACCCGAGAGTGGGACCCACGGACCCCAGAGCGGGACCCACGGACCCCAGAGTGGGACCCACGGACCCCAGAGCGGGACCCACGGACCTCCACAGAGCCCCGGTTGCATCCCCGGACCCCCGGCGGCACCCATGGAGCCTCACGGAGCCCAGAGCGCCCCAGACTCCCCCAAACCTGCACCCGCAGCCCCACGGAATAGCCTCGGCTCGCGGTGCCCCGGAGCAGCCCCGGTGTGAGCAAAGACGGCTGAAGGGAGCCCTGGGCAGCTCCGGAGCTGGGTCACAGCCGGGGCTGCAGGCGTATAAAGCTCACGGACAAGGAGCCTCGTGTCTCACGTCCCTGGGAGATCGGCCGAGGGCTCCAAACCTGAGGATGCACACAGTGAACATCCCCGCGTGTGCTGCGGGTTCACGGGGTTATTTCCACGGTACAGCTCCTGCTCCTCCTCCTCGGGAACACGGGACACTCGCGGCCGGGAAAGGGGCTGCGACTCTCGGCATCGGGCGGACCCCACCCCGAACGGGGCTGTCAGCACTTGGCACTGCCCCTCCGGTGGCATCGAGAGCCAGGAGCACCTGGATGAAGGCTAGACAAGCACCGGCATCGCCAGTGAGAATCACGGACTGAGACACGGATCTGCCCTCCAGTGACACCGCCATGGCACAGGACGGGCTGAGGGGAATGTACAGAGCCCTGACGCTGCTGGGATGTGGCAGAGCTGGGATACAGCACGGCCAGGATATGGCACAGCCCGAAATATTGCACAGCTGGGACATGGCACAGCTTGGGACACAGCACAGCCTGGGACATGGCACAGCCTGGGACACAGCAAGGCCAGAATATGGCACAGACTGGATGTGGCACGGTCAGGATGCAGCATGGATGGGATATGGCAAGGCCAGGACGTGGCACAGCAGGGATGTGGCACAGCAGGGACATGGCACAGCCCAGCAGGAGCGAGGCTTCACTCACAGTGTGACAGGGAGCACTCCCAACATCCCGACACCACCTTCACAAATTCCCCTCCTCACACACCTCCCCGCAAACCCCTGGGAATGAGGAGTTTCTACCCAGAATCAGGGCTGTGGTTTCGGTTTTGCAGCCCGGTGTGGGCAGGGATGGTTTTCCTTTCCATGACCTTGCAGAGAAGCCAGTTTGGGTTAAAAGTGGGTCAAACCCCAGTGCAGCTTCCAGGCCAGCTGCACAGCGTTTGCTCCAGCTTAGCCAGGCTCAGCCCAAGTTTGGAACCCGCTGGGTCAGATTCCCCCCATGTGGCCCTAAGTGACTCTCCTGGTGGCCCTGTCCTGGGCCAGAGACATGGCCACCCACCACCCTCCCCAGCCCAGAAGGAGTTTGGAGCCCTGGGATGGCCCCAGGGCCAGGAGCTGCATCCCCAGGCTGGGGGGCTGAGCCGGGGGCAGTGGATGGGGCAGGATTGGCATTTATCCCACCCATAGTCCTGACCCTGTCCCCACACCCTTGTCCCCCGAGCCCTGTCACCCTCCCATAGTCCCGATCCCCACAGCCCTGACACCCTCCCACAGTCCCCAGCCCCCCATAGCCCCGTCCCCATCTCAGGTCCCAATTCCAATCCTGTCCCCATCCCTGTCAGCTCCCAGCCCTTGTCTCCAATCCCTGTCCCCCTCAGTCCCCAGCCCCTCGGGCCTTGTCCCCATCCCCGTCCCCCCCGCCCCTCAGGCCCCGCCCCCCAGCGCCCCCCGCTTCGGCGCCTCCGGTGGCGCGGCCCAATCCCGTTATCCCGCCACGCCGCCGCCTCGCTTCTATTGGTCGGATAGACTGAGCGACGTGCGGCGGAGCCAATGGGCGGCGCGGTCGCGACCGGGGGCGGGACATCCTGCGTGCCGTGCGGTGCGGGCCGCCCCCGCCGCCTGCCCGGTGCTGCCGCGGCCTGGGCTGGGCCTGCCCGCGCCCGGTGCCCCCCGCGCCCGCCGCTGCCCCCCGGTGCCGCCATGCCACACAACTTCAAACCCGGGGACCTCGTCTTCGCCAAGATGAAGGGCTACCCGCACTGGCCGGCCCGGGTGAGACGGCAGGGGCCGCGCCGCGGGGGGACGGAGCGGGAGGGGGGCGGGGGTCCCAGGACCGGGATGGGGGCGGGATCGGGAGGGGGGACTCGAGACGGGATGGGGACGCAGTACCGACCCTTGTCCCCGGAGCGGAGGCTCCTGCCGGGATGGAGATGCCATAACGGTACCTGTACCGGGATGGGGATCCCGGGCCGGGATGGGGGCACGGTACCTACCGGGATGGAGATGCCATAACGGGACCCGTACCGGGACGGGACGCCCTGTACCGGCACGGGGAGCTGGTACCGGAGTGGACATGCTGTAACGGTACCTGTACCGGGATAGGAGGGTCTGTAGCCCGTGGGGACCCGCTACGGATGGGTGTCCCGTTCGGGATGGGGGACGCAGGTCGGTGTCTGTCATGGATCTGAGCCGGTGGTGGCCTAAGGGACCTGTCCCAGCGCACAGACTGGGATGTGGGGTCATACCCCAGCACCTGTACTGGATTGCAATGTCCTGTACTGGGATGGGGCCCAGTACCAGTGCGGGGTGTCCCATTCTGGGATAGGAGCTCCCATTCCAGCCCCTCTACTGGGATGGGGGCCGGTACTGGAATGGGGTGTCCTGTACCGGAATGGGGGACCCCATATGAGCAGCTGTACTGGGATGAGGGTCCAGCACTGGCTCAGAGATCCCCTATGGGAACTCATGTTGGGATGGGAGCTCAGTACTGCACTGTGAGGCCTGGGCGTCTGTCCCTTGTTGGGGACAGCGAGGGGACACTGCGAGGGGACACTGCGGGTGTGACATGGGAGGGGGGCTGCTGTGAGCGCTTATGGTGCGGGATGAGCGGGTGCTGCTGCGCTTTGGGAGGTTATTTGGGATGCTGGAGCGTTTGGGGAGGGGGACAGCTGGTACCACCGGCCGGGTGACAGCGTCGTGCCGCGGTGCTCCTGGAGAGCGGGAGCTGCTTTGGGATGTGCTCAGCTGGGGGGTGCTTGGGGGCTCTGCGGGGTCCCCGGGAGCAGCCGAGGGCACGGCAGGTTCCGCACTGCCCTCGGATGGGAAGAGACTGGCAGGTGGAACCGTGCGGGCTCGGGGAGCTCAGGGGGCCGGAGCTGACACCGCTTGGCTGCACCTCGCCGTGAGACCCGGGACTGCCGCTCCCGCCAGGACAGCCCCTCTGCTTTAGCTCGCTTGCTTTCTGGGGAAGGGTCCCCCCTGCCCCGAAGACCTCCCCAGCACCCCCTGCTCACCCCGAGGCTCTCCCTGCCCACGGCCCAGACGCCCGGAGCACAGAAGACGGGGGTGTCCGGCCGGCAGCGGGGCCTCCAGCCAGGACGGACCCTGCGGCCGCTCGTCCATCGCCCCCGCCCGCCCTGCTGGGCCCCGGCCACCGATCCCGGGGGAGTAGCGCAAGGCCCACGTTGCCCACAAGACCTCGGTGCCGGATCCTTCCCGTTTCTCTGGTAGAAATCCCGCAGGGACTCGGATCCGTAGCCAGGGCCCCCGTCCGGGTGCTTTCCTGCCGCGCTTGGCTCCAAGCGGGTGCCGGACCCGACGCCGCTTGCCGGGGCTGAGGACGCGTCACGGCTGTCTCTGACCTGCTGGTGCTTTGGGTTTCCTTTCAGATCGATGACATCGCGGACGGCGCCGTGAAACCCCCCCCGAACAAGTACCCCATCTTCTTCTTCGGCACCCATGAGACGTAAGCGCTGCCTCGCTCCCCCCGCCGGGCTCTGCCTCCGCTCCGGCCTCACCTCTGCTTTGTCTCTCTCCAGCGCCTTCTTGGGCCCTAAAGATCTGTTCCCTTACGAAAAATATAAAGACAAATATGGGAAACCAAACAAGAGAAAAGGCTTCAACGAAGGCTTGTGGGAAATCCAGAACAACCCCCACGCCAGTTACAGTGCCCCTGCGGTGAGTGTGGGCTGGGCAGGGGATGGGGCTGCGGCCCCTCCGTCCCCCCGAGTCGCTCCTCCTGTCTCTGCTTCTCCTCGCTGCTGTGCCGATTGCTTCCAGCTTCCAGCTTGGCTTCCTTGGGGTGGAATTAGCTCTCCTCTGCTTGCCTGCCCTCTCCCTTCCTCAGGGAGTCTGCTCTCCTCATCTTCCTCTGTGGAGGGGTTTCCCTCAGGCTTCCAGGAGTGCTGGAAGTTCCCGCTTGCTCTGGAGGAAGGCGCTTCTTCCCCGTTGTCACGGTGGAACTGGGGTTGTGCTTTGTGCTGCTTGCCCAAAATCATGGAGATTTTGTTGTCACAGCAAGAACTTGAGGCTTGCTTGTCCCTGGCTCCTGGATCTGCTTGTGGACTGTTGGGAAGTCCCCTTCTCCATCCATTCCTGAGGTTCCTGAGCCCTCCAGCAGGATTTGGAGCAGGCTGGGCCAGGAACAGCTCTTTGTCAACTTCTTGTGGGGGCATCTCATGGCCATAATTGGGATCCAGTTTATTCTGTAAAGATCATCACAGGAGGTGTCGGTTTTGTAGGCCGTGGGGCTGAAGAGGCAGAGGAAGGTTTGTAGGGTGGGCAGCAAGGTCAGGGTGGTCCGTGGAGGTCAGCAGGTGCAGGGAATGGCCCCCCCGAGCTGTGCCATGGCCGGGCAGGAGTGAGGATGTGCTTTGAGGGAGGAGTTGGGAAATGTTCCACCCAAAGCTGGATGTAGGGTAAGGTGAGGCTGTGGAGGTGCTTGAAAACCTGGAAACTGGTGATGGTGAGGGAAGCACCACCTGCCACGGCCAGAAATCTGCTGGGAGCTCCCATGAGGGACCCATGAGGGACCCAGCAGGGTTCACCAACACCCACTGCATCCTGTGGGCAAAAGGAGCAGGAGAAGACACTGAAGTTTCCTTGGCTTTGAGACCTGAGTGAAGCGAGGTGCCAGGAACAGCCAAGGGTGAGGAGAGGCTCTCCAGCAGCTGGAAGTACTCAGCTCTAGGAATGTCAGTGCTGCCACACACAGAGGAGAAGCCCAGAAGATGAAGTTGGGGTGTGACATCCTGGACGACGAACCTGGAGAAACAAAGAAACCTTCAGAGAGCAGGACACAGGAGATCCCACCTGGGAAGAGCATCTGGACTCCTTGTGTGGACCTTTCCCATGGGGAAAGTGTGTGAAGAGGACGGGAAGAGGCTGATCCAAGTGGAGGCAGAAGGAGAGGCTGAACCCGGCCACCCCGGCTTGTCTGGCGCCGTCAGGGCAGAGCAGGGCTGGGCTGGGCTCTGCTCCCAGCTCCAGGGATTTCAGGAGGGTGTGAGGATGGGGGGCAGAGGGCAGTGAGGCATCCCAGCAGTGTGGCACTGGTGCTCTCTATGGGGCTGTGGGAACAGGGGGCAGCATTCCCCAGGCAGGGCCGGTGCCGTTGTCCGGAGCTGCTCCGTAGGGATCCGCACTGGGAGGGGAGGCTGCCCCGCACTGCTCTGCACACCCAGCTCTGCTTTCCTTCACTCCCCACCCTTGGTACCCCCTCTATCCTCTCCTGCCCCCCTAAATGCCCCAGAGCCCCCCTAACCCCGCTGTCCTCCTGCTGCCTTTAGCCCGCGAGCTCCTCGGACAGCGATGTCCCCGAGAACGACCCCATGGCGGGCAGCGACCCCGGGGACGACGAGGACGACTCCGCCATGGCCACGGGCCCCACGGAGAAGGTGGACAGCGACGAGGACTCGGATCGAGGCAGCGACCACAGCGGGCTCAAGAGGAAATCCTTGGCCATGAAAGTGAGTGTGGGCTGGGGACAGCAGGGTGGCCCAGCCAGAGGACACTGTGGGTCCATCATGAAGCTTGCTTTGAAGCCACCTCAGCAGAAGGTGGTGGAGAAACCCAACTCCCTCTGGATTCTCCAGTGGGAAGTGGGGCTCAACGTGGTTTGGGGGTCTCACAGCTGTCTCATGATGCCCGTGGGGTGGCCTGTCCTGGCTGGGTTTGCAGCCTGGAGGAGGATCCAGAGCTGCAGATCTGAGTGCAGCTCTTGCAGGGCCTGTTGGGAAGAGTTAGAGAAAGCCCTTCCCAGGCAGCATTTGCTTTCCAGGGTGGATGGAGAAGGAATGGGCTTCTCTCATGTTGTCACCTCTCCTTTGCCAGATGCCTGTGACAAAACGGCCTCGGAAATCCTCCAGTGACTTGGATCAGGGCAGCCCCTCTGTCACAGAAGAAGAGAACTCAGAAACGTCTTCTGAGTCAGAAAAAAACAGTGACCAGGTGAGAGGATTTTGGGATACACTGGGATTTTGGGATGTGGGGAGAACATCCCTGTGGGAGTGGGGCAGAGGCTAAGGAGAACCTGAGTGGTTTGATTCCATGGTGACACCATTCCACATTTCCTTATATTTCTGTTTTCCTCCAGGATTTCACTCCTGAAAAGAAGCCAGTGGCCCGGGCTCCACGCAGGATGCCAGCAGCAGGGAGGAAGAAGAAGGTAAAGGACCCCAAATCTGAGGAAGGCTGGAGAGGAGCCAGGGTCTGCACTGTGGGGAGGCAGGAGCTGGGGGTGACAGGGCTGTGCCCTGGGCTGGAGCACCTGGAGGGACCTCACTGATCTCTTGGTGACCTGTGGGGGCTCTGGGTGCTGGCTTTGGGGGTGTTGCTGGGCCTGGGGCAGTGCCACCCCACAGCCACCCTCCTGTCCCAGCCCTGCTCTCTGCCTGCAGAAAGTGGAGTCTGGCTCTGACTCCGACTCCAAAGTGGACTCGGATCTGGAGATGGGCAATGCCACCGTGGACATGACCAAGTCGGACTCGGACTCGGACTCGGATGTGTCGGTGAAAAAGGCACCACGGGGCCGCAAGCCAGGTACCCCGGGGCTGCTCCTGCTCCTGCCACCACCTCGGGGTGGGACTGTGGCAGCTCAGGCATTCCCAAGGCTCTGGGGTTCCTTTCCAAATTCTGGGCACATTCTAGAGCCCCTCTGCCTCTGGAGCGCGGGACTGTTTTACCAGAAGGACCTGCAGGGCTCCTGTTGAACACATCCTTGTTGTCTTGCAGCTGAGAAACCCCCTCCCAAGCCCCGGGGCAGGAAACCGAAGCCAGAGCGTGTCCCCAGCAGCTCCAGCAGTGACAGGTGAGCTCAGCTGGGACAGTGCCACCCTTGGGCTGGGCTGGGGGTCACGCAGGGGTCCGAGCCTGCCCTGTCCTGGCAGTGACAGCGACAGCGACGTGGATCGCATCAGCGAGTGGAAGAGGAGGGACGAGGAGCGGCGGCGGGAGCTGGAGGAGAAGAGGAAGAGGGAGCAGGAGGAGGAGATCCGGCGGCTCCGGGAGCAGGAGAAGGAGGAGAAGGAGAAGAGGAAGGAGAAGGCAGAGAAGGGAGAGGAGGTGCACTCAGACTCGGACAGCAGCGCCGAGGATGAAACGGCCAAAAAGGGCCGGAGGGGCCGGGCCAAGGCTCCGTCCTCCTCGGACTCTGAGCTGGAGCAGGAGAAGGAGGTGAGTGCAGAGCTGTGGGGCCTGGGGGTGGATGGACAACCTGTCACCTCCCTGTCAGGCCATCAGGGACCTCCAGGAGGGGCAGGGTCCTGCCCTCGTGGTCTTAGGTTAGCCTGCAGCTGCCCACATGCTGTTGGGAAGGGTTGTATCCATCCTTGAAGCGGGAGCTCTTCCCCTGGCCCAGCTGCCTCATCCAGCTGTGGGCCTCACATCTGGCACAGGGTGCCCAGAGCAGCTGTGGCTGCTCCATCCCTGGAAGTGTCCAAGACCAGGTTGGACGGGGCTTGGAGCACCTTGGGACAGTGCAAGGTGTCCCTGTGTCCCTGCCCATGGCAGGGATGGGACAGGGTGAGCTTTATGTTCCCTCCCAACCCAAACCATTCCATGATCTCCAAGATGCTCTTCCACCACAGTCATGGGATTTGCTCCACTGTCCCCCTGGAGCTTTTGGGAGCATGTAGGGTGACCATGCACCATGGGGTGATGCTGTGCCATGGCAATGGGGTGACTGTGGGGTGCTGTTGTGGCGTGGCTGTGGCTCTGTGTGTGCCGCAGCAGGGAGGGCTCTGCTGCTCTCCCTGCATTGTTCTCTCCTCCAAGGTAAAGAAGCCAGTGAAGAAACAGCCCTCGGAGTTGTCAAGGAAACCAAACCAGAAGGAGAAGAGGGGCCGAGCAGAGGAGAAGCCACGGAACAAGTCAGCATTTCCACATCTCCCTCCCTCCCCTTCCCTCCTGGGAATGGGGCTGGTCCTGCACAGCTCCAGCCCTGGCACCCCGGGGTGGGCATGGGGCTCCTGGGGCTGCAGCACCTGCAGAGGGGCTGGGCCTGTTCCTCCTCTCCTCCTGAGCTGAAGGGACTGCAGGAGCTGTTGGGGGTTACCAGGATGACATTTGTGGTGTTTTCTTTCTCGTGGGGCTTTTCCTGTCTGCATTCCTGGGAAGCTGGGGCACAGAGGGGAGCTGTGACCAGGGTGGAGGGGTCTTGGATGCTCCAACCAGTGCCATCCCTCTTGTTAGCCCAGTGCTGAGCAGAGGGATCACCACAGCCATCTTCCCTTTTTCCTTCCCTTCACACAGACCTCTGAAAGTGGAACGAGGCCGGAAGAAATCCGACCCGATCCCCGAAAGGAGGGTGGAGAAGAAAAAGGGTGAGAGACCCACTGCTTCCCATCACAGAGGGGAGGAGAGGCTCCAGGGTTGGTTCCCCCATCCCTGGGAATGGGAGGGATTAGTGAGGTTGTGCCAGGGTTTGATCACTTCCCTGGCATCCCCTCCCTTCTTGGCACACCCCAACCCATCCTCTCCAGAGACATTCCTGGGGCTGTGCTCAGCTTTGGAAGTGCAGGAGGACACAAAGGCCTGCCTGGGAGTGATTCCAGGCCCCAGAGCAGACCCTGGGCTCTGCTGGTGCCCTCACATCTTGGGCTGTGTCTGTCTCTCTGCTCCAGAGCCCACAGTGGAAGAGAAACTGCAGAAGCTTCACAGCGAGATCAAGTTTGCGCTGAAGGTGGATAACCCGGTGAGTGCCTGGCCTGGGACATCCCTGCTCGTGCTTGCCCTGCTGTGATACCCAGGAATGCTCCTCCTCCTCCCTTTGGGGGTGCTGGGAGCTCCAGATGCCCCCAGAGCAGCTCCTGACCCCGCTGCCACCCCTGCAGGACATCAAGCGGTGTCTGAACGCGCTGGAGGAGCTGGGCACGCTCCAGGTCACTTCCCACATCCTCCAGAAGCACACGGATGTGGTGGCTACACTCAAGAAGGTAGAGCAGAGGGCTGAGGCCTCCCTGGGGCAAGCAGGGAGCCTGCCTGGCCCCAGCTCTAAGGGGGTCCCTCCTCCTGCTCCCGGGGCAGATCCGGCGCTACAAGGCCAACAAGGACGTGATGGAAAAAGCGGCCGAAGTCTACACCCGGTTGAAGTCGCGTGTGCTGGGACCAAAGATGGAATCCATCCAGAAAGCCAACAAAGCTGGGCCTGAGAAGGACAAGGGGGAGGCAGAGAAGAGCCAGGAGAAGCTGTCAGGAGCAGAGACACGGAATGAGAAGGGGGAAGAGGAGACAAATGCTGGTAACATTCCTGGGCATCCCTGAACATCCCGGGACCACTCCCTGCCCTGTCTGGGCAGGGCACAGTCCCCGCCTTGGGGCATGGCCTGTCCTGCTGGGGACACAGGACATGGGGAGGTGGCTGTTGGCCTCGTGGTGGAGAGGTCAGCACCTCCAGGCCCTGCTTTGCTGGAGTGCCAGGAGTGGGAAAGGGCTGGATGGGGAATGCAGTGAGAGCAGAGGGCAAACCTCAAACCCCACGCCCGGGCTCTGGGGGCCTCCCCTGCTGCTTTTTGGCTCAGGACAGCTCCTCCCTGCCAGCCTGAGCTCTGGTCCAGGCGTGGAGGAATGTGGAGATGTCCTTGGACACTGGCTCAGGCTCTTGCACAGGGAGTGGTGACTGGGATCTTCCACCCTCGGAGCCAGGTCTCTGTTTGGGGCTGTCCTGGTGATGCTGCAAGAGCCTTCCCAGAGGAACTGACAGGGAAAAGCCACCCTGACGGTGTCTCTGGGCTGGGGGATGGAGGTTTTGGGGCCCTTCTTGCAGCTGTGGGGGTCAGGCCAGTACTGGGGTCCCCTCAGGCTTGGCTGCATGTCTGTGGCCATGGAACCTCAGTCCACGAGGGTCGGGATGGATGAGGGGATCCAAGAGCCTGAGCTTCTCTGTCTTCCCTTCAGAGCTGTCAGGTCCTGTGAATGGTGAATCCCTGTCCCAAAAGTCAGAGGGCACAGAGGAGAAGGACAAGAGCCAAGGGCCAGGAGCTGGGGAGCTGGAGGCACCCACAGAGGAGCCCCACAACAAGTGAGTATGGCTGGGGGCTGCAGGGATCATTTGGGGACATCCTGTGGGTTGTGAAAGGGTTCTCCCAGCTTGGGAAGGAGCTGGGATGTGGGAGAGAGGCCAGGGAAGGCAGAGGGGACGGGGGGCTGAGCTCTCCCTGCCCCTGCTCTCCCCCAGCAGTGTCCAGGACTATCCCAAGGCCGGGCCGGAGCGAGCTCGCGGGGAGGCGGAGGCTGCGGATGAGGAGGAGGAGGAGGAGAGCTGAGGAAGCAGCTCCCACGTGGAGGAGGAGGAGGAGGAGAGGCTGTGAAGGGAGAGCAGCCTCTGCCTCATCTCCTGCCTGAGTCACTTCACTCTGTCCCACCGTAGCCGATGTCCTTGGTCTTGTCCCGTGTCCCATCCCTGCGGAGGCAGCACCCGCGGGGGGGCTGTGCTGGTGTCTGTATTTGTCCCCCCCCCTTCCCTGTTTTTAATTTTTGTTTTGGTTTTTTTTTTTCCCCCCCTCCTACCTAATTTCTTGTGATTTCAACCGACATGAAATGAATATAAAGGGTTTTTTAATGAAAAACAGAAGGAACTCCAGTGTGTCTTTCTTGAGGCATCTCTGGCTGGGACAAGGGAAGAACCTTAACCCCCTGCCCAGGGCTGGAGAACACCCCATGGGTCCCCAAATTCCCTCTGACTAGGATCAGGCACTCAGGGGCTGCTCCAAGCCCCTTTCCCCACCATCACAATCCTCTCCCCATCCAGAGGCAGCTGCTGGAGCTGGATCCCTCTGCCCCAGGGGTGGCTGCAGGGCTGGGCACCAACTTCTTGGGGTAAAATAAGGCTAAAAAGGGTGTGTGCCAGGGAGGGACTGACCCTGGCACCATCCTGCCCGTGCTGGGCAGCAGCTCAGTGCTTTTGCTCTGTTGCAAGGCTCCAGAGCTTTTGCCCGAGTCCAATAAAGAGCTCCCGGCCCCGCCTGCTCTTTGTGCCCGAGCCCCGGGGGAGGATGCCCCGACCCCCTCCCCTCCCCTCGCAGGCTGCAGTGACTCTGCCCTTGGGGACGCTCAGCTTTTGCTTTTTCCAGGGCTGATTTCACACTCACTCCGTAAACAAGACCGAAATAAAGCCCAAACCATCCCGAGTGCCTCTTGCCCAACTGCTGGGAAGTGGGAGGTCCCCTCCAGGCCCCCACTCCTGATCCCACTGCCAGCTCCTCTCCTCCTGCCCCACTCCTGATCCCACTGCCAGCTCCTCTCCCCCTGCCCCACTCCTGATCCCACTGCCAGCTCCTCTCCCCCTGCCCCTGCTCCCACTGGGGACGCTGGCTGGGGAATGGGGGCTCAGGACATGGGGGTCCCCAGGTCTTGGGGAGGGGGTTGTTCCTCCAGAGCCCAATTCCTCCCTCCCATACCCCCAAAGAAACCTCAGTCCAGTGCAAAACTAACCAGAGTTTATTGCTTCTTGTGCTGTTCTGACCCTACAAGGGTGGGAGTCTGAAGGCACCGAGGACACGGGGGACCCTCAAGAGGCACTTGGGGCAGCCAAGGCACATAACTGCAGGTCCCCAGCAAGGGGACAAATGACAGAGCTGGGGCAGGCAGGAGGGTCCCCACAGAGACAGGCACAAGGTGAGGGAGGCTGGGGGGGTGTAGCAAAGACTCCTAAGGAGGTTTTTGGGGAGGGAAGCAGCCCAGAATCGCTACTCCGCCTCCGGCTCCACCGGGCGCTTGCCCGAGGGGGCAAAGGGTCCCACCAGCCACGTCAGGGGGGTGTTGAAGGCCACGTGTTCCACCAGTTCATCCATCAGCAGCCGGGCTTTGGCAGCGTGGTCGCGGGCCCGGGCCAGCACGGGGCCCGTCACGTCCTGCAGGGAGCTGACAGAGGCCAGCGCCGCCCGCAGCTCCTCCACGTTCTGCCGGACCTGCCCCGCCTTGTCCTGCACGGCGGCGGGGAGGCCCTGCAGGCTGGACACCAGGGGCTGGCAGGAGCTCTGCAGCTGCTGGCTCAAGCCCTGCAGCATGGTCACCGTGCCCGACTCCACCGCCTGCGGGGGGACACGGGGGGTGAGACACGGGGGACACCCCGGCCACCCTGGGGACACCCCGGCCACCCTGGGGACCCCCCTGCCCTGCTCCTACCTCCGGTGGCACCTGGTCCTTGCCACCATCTGGCTGCTTCTTGCTCCACTCCAGCCACAGCTGCTGCAGCTTCTCCTGCCCTCCCTGCAGCTTCTGGTCCACGCCCTGCTTCAGGGTCTCCACCTGGGAGAGGGGCACAGCCCGGCTGGGTGAGGGGACCATGGTGACACCCGGGGTGGCACAGGGGGCGTGGGGTTGGGTCCTACCAGGTCGAGGGTGCGCTGGAGCTGGGCCAGCAGGTCCTGGCTGCTCTGGCGGGCGCTCTGCAGTTTGCTCAGGGAGTGCTGGAGCGCTCGGTGCCGCACCTTGCTGGACAGGGAGCCCAGGCGCACGAAGTAGCTCTGCTGCTGCCTCTGCTGCTCCGGCTCGAAGCCCTCCACGGCCGTGGCCAGCTGGGCTGTGGGACAGGAGCTGCTCAGGGGGTCCCAGCACCACCATCACCACCCCACAGAGCCTCCCCTGCTCTGCCCAGGCTCTGCCCACCCTGTCCGGAGGGTTGGGATCAGCTGCTCACCCAGCTCCTCGTCTGTCATGGGCAGGTAATGGTCCACCAGCTCCTCCGACTTGCCCAGCACGGAGCCCACTCTGCTGGCCACCATCTGGCCCACGGTGCTGACACCGCTGCTGACCGCTGACCTGGTCATCTCCACGCCACCCTGCACTGCCCCTTTGGTCATGTCCACCACACCGGTCACTCGGCTGGTCACCGCGTCCTTGGCGCCGGTCACGGTGTTGGACACTGCATCCTTGGCTCCAGCCACGGTGTTGGACACTGCATCCCTGGCCCCAGACACCGTGCTGGACACTGCATCCCTGGCCCCAGCCATGGTGTTGGACACTGCATCTTTAGCCCCAGCCACGGTGCCGGACACTGCATCTTTGGCCCCGGCCATTCTGCTGGACACTGCGTCCCTGGCCCCGGCCATGGTGCTGGTCAGCACATCCCTGGCCCCCGTCACCGTGGAGGTCACCAGAAGTTTGGTGTCTGAGATGATCTGGGCAGACACACAAAGCTCTGTTAAGTGCTGTGGGACCCCGAGTGTGCTGCCCAGCCCAGCCCAGCCCAGCCCGCCCTGGTACCTTCTGGGGGGGCTGCTGCAGGATGGGCAGCTTCTCCTCCAGCTTGTCCAGCCCTTTGCAGGCGAATTCATTGGCAGAAGAAACTGGAGATGGAAAAAGAGGTGGGTTTAGCACCCTGCTGCCTTTCAGGAGCTCTGCCAGGCCAAATTTTCCATCACCCCAAAATTCAGGGGGCGCTGCCCCCACATCTTTTCTTCCAGCTTCTCCAGCTGTTTTCTCCTCAACCATACAAACCAGAGACACAAAACCAGGTCCTCCCTTCTCCTGGTTCCTCCCGAGAGCTCAGTGAGAGCCACTTTTGGGGGGTCCCCCATCCCTGTACGGTGCTGTCCCCTCCCTGCACTCACTCTGGGGCTCCAGCCGGGTGAGGAGGGGCTGAGCCCCACTCACTGCTGCCGCCGTCAGCGTCTTCACGCCCTTCTCAGCCACATCGCAGACGGAGCGCACGTAGGGGTGGCTCTCCTTGGTGCAGGTGTAGGCGGAGGACACCATGTCGTAAGCAGAGCTCACCAGGGGCAGGTTGGCCACGCGTGTCCCGATGTTCTGGGGGCCAGAAGGGCTCAGCGTGAGCGTGGGACTGAGGGACCTCCCCAAATCTCACAGGCAATGGGGAGTGGTGTGTGTTCCCAACACCCCGGGGATGGTTTTGGGGTGCTCCCGTGGCCCTCCAAGCCCATCGGAGGGTGGGAACACCCCGATCCCTGTCTCCAAGCAGGGATCCCGTGGGTTGCCCCCGAATTCCCCACCGTGCCCGCACTGACCTGCTGCTCCTCTGCCTTGGGCTGCGCCGGCGTGGGCTCGCTGGTGGCCATGGTGGGGCTGGTGGCACAGACGGGAGCGTGAGTGGGGTCAGGCCCCCCCAGCGCCCCCCTCCTGCCCCAAGTTACCGCCCCCGGAACGGGGCAGCTCCCACGCGGTTGGGAAATCCCGGGACAGGGGGGTCCCGGGGACCGCGACCGGGACCGCGACCGGGATCGCAGGCGGGATCGGGACCGGGATCGCGATCGGGACCAGGACTGAGACCGGGACCGGAACTGGGACTGCCATCGGGAACAGGACGGGGATCGCGACCGGGAACCGGACCGAAACTGCGATCGGAACCGGGATTGGAACCGGAACCGGGATCGCGATCGGAACCGGGATTGCGGCCCGGCCCCGGATCGTGCTCACCGGTGGTGGCTGGGGTCGGTCCTGCTCCGCTCGGTTCGGCTCCGGGCTCGCCCCGCTCCTCCCCGCCGCCCTTTATACCCCGGAGCCCGCCCCGAGCGCATGTGACCGGGGCCGCCCAGCGGGGCCGGCCCGGGGCGGACCGGGAGCAGCGACCGCCGGGGAGCGCGGGGCCGCGAACCCCCGGGAACGGGAGGGCAGCGAACCCCCGGGAACCGCCTGCACCGAGTCCCCGGCCCAGCACCGGATCCGCCGGCACTGGGCTGCACTGAGCCCCCCGGGACCCTCCCATTCCTCGGTCGGTGCTGCACTGACCCCCCGCTCCTTCCCCGGTACCGGATCCGCCGGACTGGGCTGCGCTGAGCTCCCCGGGACCGGACACCCCCGGGACCGCTCTGCAGTGACACCCCGAGCCCGGAACTACAGAACCCCCGACCCTCCGTGGCACCGATCCCCCGGGACAGACCCGCTCCGACCCTCCCAAGCGTACCCTCCCCTCGTGCGGCTCCCCAGCCCGGGGGTCCCGGTGCTCCCGCACACCTGGCCCGGTGGAGCTGGTCCGACTGGCCCCGGTGGGTGCCGACGTTGGGACGATGGACGGTCCTGGGGCTCCCGGTGTCGCCCCAGCGGGTGCTGTGACCACGCTGTGCTTGTGACGTCGGGGATACCCCGGGCAGGCCCAGCCCATCCACGGTGACAAGTGGGACAAAGTTCAGCGCCACACAGGCTGCGGGTCACAGTCCGGGTGTCCTGGCACCTTGTGGCACTCTCTGTCCCGGTACCGCAGGGAGCCCCGTCCCACTGTCCCACCCTGGCACCCCCTTATCGAGCCCCCTCGGGGGTGCCCCCGGCTCTGCCGCCCGTGCAGAGCCCCCCGGAGAGCCCGGCACGGCGGCTCTGCCACAGCACTGCACGCTCTGAGTCATTTTAAGGCCAAAAAAGTTGTTTTCTTCTTCTTAAAACTGGTTTGAAGCTGTTAAGACACGAAATTCCAGTATTCCTGGGGCTTAGGGCAGCGCTGGATCCCAGACAGGCTCACACTGTGTCCTCCACGTGCCACCACCCCCACAGGAGTCCCCGGCTGTGGCACTGGGGTCACACGCCGGGTCACCAGGTCCATCATGCCCTCATTCCCGGTGGGATTGGGGTTCGTGCCTCCGGGTGGGTGCCTGCTCCCCCAGCTCAGTGGCACCTCAGTGCCTGCCACAGAGCTGGGGGGCAGCGGGCACCCGGTGCGTCCCCCCGACGGTGACACAGCCCTCCCACTTGGACATATCCACCGGGACATCCTCCGGGTACTCCACCAGCGCGGGGGCGAACGGTCCCATGAGCCAGGGCAGGGCCGTGTGCTGCCCCACGTGCTCCAGCAGCCCCTCCAGGCTGAGCTGCGCCCGCGTCACCGCCTCCCTGCTCTGCGCCAGCACCAGCCCCGACAGCTCCTGGAAGGAGCGGGCGCTGGCCAGGGAGGCCTGGATGCCCTCCACGCCGTGCCGGACGTGTCCGCTGTCTCCTGCACGCTGCTGGGGAACCCCCGGGCACCCACGGCCAGGTGGGAGCAGGCGGCGTGGAGCTGGTGCAGGAGCCCCTGGAGCATGGCCAGAGTCCGAGCCTCCACCTGCGGGGTGGGCAGAGGGCAGCGGGGGCTGGGGGTGATGGACCCCAGCCCCACCTGGATGGATCCACAGCTGGATGGACCCACAGCTGGATGGACCCACAGCTGGAAGGACTCACAACTGGATGGACCCACAGCTGGATGGACCCACAGCTGGAAGGACTCACAACTGGATGGACCCACAGCTGGATGGACCCCCAGCTGGATGGATCCACAGCCGGATGGACCCACAGCTGGAAGGACTCACAAATGAACTCAGTGGCTGCTGCTCCACCCATGCTCCAGGTGTCCCCACCCTTGGTGTCCCCACTCCCGGTGTCCCCAACCCACGTGTCCCCATCCCAGGTGTCCCCACCTCAAGGGACTCAATGGCTGCTGTCCCCACCCTCTCCAGATGGAGCCATCTGTCCCCCACGGTCCCTCCAGCCCGTACCTTGCTGTCCTCCATGGGCACCGCGTCCTGCTGGCTCCACTCCAGCCACAGGTGGTGCAGGTGCTCCTGGGTGCTGTGCCAGGGCCCGTCCGTGCCCTGCTGCCCCTCCTCGATCTGGGGGGAGGTTCAGCCAGGTGGGAGCACACCTGGGGGTGCCTGGGGCCCTCACGGGGCTGGCACGGTCCCTGCCCCATCCTTACCAGCCAGATGACGTGGTGGAGCTGGCCCAGGAGGCGCTGGGCACGGAGCCGTGCCCGCTGCAGGTCTCCCAGCGAGCGCCGCAGGGCCCGGTGTGGCAGCCTGGCTGACAGGAGCCCACGCGGACAAAGTAGCTCTGCCACCGCCTCTGCCGCTCCTGCGGGGCCACCTCTGTGCCCGTGGTCACCTCCGTGCCCGTGGCCACCTCTGTGCCCGTGGTCACCTCCATGCCCATGGCCACCTCCTTGCCTGTGGTCACCTCTGTCCCTGTGGCCACCTCCATGCCCCTGGTAACCTCTGTGCCCATGGTCACCTCCGTGCCCCTGATCACCTTTGTGCCCGTGGTCACCTCCGTGCCCGTCGTCACCTCTGTGCCCTGTGGTCACCTCCGTGCCCGTCGTCACCTCTGTGCCTGCTGCTGCCGCTGTGGGACCAGGGGTGAGGGCAGCGTGGCCAGGCCATCCTGTGCTGGGCACTGGAGCCCAGCGTGAGCACCCCCAGGATGCTTGGCCACCAGGTCATGTGGAGATGCCACCCTAAGCGCCAGGTGGCCTCTGCGGTCACCTCAGCTGTGACATGGGGCCAGCTCTGCTAATGTCACCCAGTGCCAAGCTATAAATACCCAGGCGGGCACACGGGACTATATTTGCTCTTGTGTTTCCAGGTGAGAGTTCACCCAGTGCCATCCCGTGTCCTTCAGACAGGGGACTGTCCCCTGTGTGGGCTCACGGTGGCACTCACTGGCACCACCACCATGCATAGCTAATGCCAGGGTGAGGGTCCCAGGAGAGCTTGGCACAGGGAGATTTGGGAGATGGTGGGCACTCACCCAGCTCCTCCTCTGTCCCGGGGAGGTACCTGATCCAGCAGCTCCTCTGACTTGCCCAGCACGGTGCCCACAGCCCGTGGCCAGCAGCCGCCCCACGCGGGTGCCCACCACGGCCCCGAGCGCCGAGCGCGTCCTGGCCACGGCCCCGCTCACCGTGCCCTGACACCAGCTCCCTGGTCCCGGCCACCACCTGCCAGGGGACAGCGCAAGGACAGCTTGTCCCCAGCTGCTCAGCCAGCCCCGGAGCCCTGCCCGTGCCCCCCAGGTGGCGTTACCCTCTCGGGGGGCTGCTGCAGCACGGGCAACTTCTCCTCCAGCTTGTCCAGCCCTCTGCAGGCAAACTTGTTGGCGGTGGAGACTGGGGATGGGAGAAGAGCTGGGCTTAGCACCCTGCTGCCTTGCAGTAGCTCTGCCAGGGCAGGGTTTTGGGGTGTCCCAAAACCTGTGGAGTGTTTCCCCTCCAACCCTCCACTTGTCCATCCCTGCACTCATTGCTGATACAAACTGGAGATGCGAAACCAGGTCCTCCCTCTCCTGATTCCTCAGCCAGTTTTGGGGTTCCCCATCCCCATGGGGTGCTGTCCCCCATTCCTGCACTCACTCTGGGGCTCCAGGCGGGTGAGGAGGGGCTGGGCCCCGCTGGCCGCCGCCGCTGTCAGAGTCCTCAGGCCCTTCTCAGCCACGCGGCAGACGGAGCCCACGCACGGGTGCCGCTCCTTGGTGCGCCCGTACGCCGAGGCCACGGCCCCGCAGGCACAGCTCACCAGGGGCAGGCTGGCCACGCGGCTCACCACGCTCTGAGGGTGGGGGACAATGAGATGGCGTCCCCAGAGCCACCTGCAGACCCCCCGAACCCTCCGTGCTCCCCTACCTGTGTCTCCAGCCCGGGCTCGGCCGGCACCGCGCTGTTCTCGGCCGACATGGCAGCGGCGGCTGCAGTGGGGAGAGGGAGATTTTGGGGGGCCATGGGTCGGTAAGACTGGTGGGGACCCCCCTGGGGATGGCACCCCCAGCACCTCCCAGCCTCTGCTCCCTGAGAGCCACCAAATCATCACGGGAGTGGGAGCAGCTGGAGGGTTCTGAGGGGCTCTCGGGGGTGTTTTGAGGGGTCTGAGAGGGGTTTTGGGATGGGGTTGCCCTTCTCCTCTGCCAGGAAACGGGGGGGACTGGCTCCCCTTAACTCCTCTTGGACCTCCCTACCCCCTCCGGGACCCCCACACCCTCCTTTGGGCCGGGGAGGGTTTTTGGGTGATTCAGCGAAGCAAGACAGGACTGGTGTGTCGCAATCCCGCGCTGGGGACTGGGGACGTGCCGCCCGTCACCGCCGCCTCGGCCGGGGCAGCCCCCGCAGGGATCCGAGCCCCAGCAGCCTCCCCGGACCCCGGCAGCCCCCCGGGCCCACGGCAGCCCCCCTAGACCCCACGGCAGCCCTCTTCCCTTTGGGGGTCTCCCGTGGCACCCCCGAACTGACCCTGCGCTCTCCGGGGACGAGTTCTGGGGGGATTCGGGGGGCTTCAGGCCGGTCACTGCGGGGGACAGCTCCTCTGGGACCCTGCGCTGTTCCCCGGAGTTTCTCGGGGTGTCCCTCTGGTGTCCCTGGAGTGTTCCGGGGACCTCGGGACCCCCGACCTCTCCCGCACCCCCCGGAGGCCCCCGGGGACCTCCGGACTCCCCCCGGACCACCCGGAGCCCCCCTCGGAGCCTTTCCGGAGCCCCCCGGGACGCCCCCGGCCCCATTTCCCGCCCTCCCGCTCCCGCCAAGCCCCGGGCTCGGTACTCACGGGGCTGGGGGTGGGGTTCTGTCGCGACCCCCGGGCGAGATCGCGACCCCGGGCCCCGCCCAGTCCGGACTCGCGGGGCGCGACGAGAGCCAATCAGAGAAGGGGCGGGGCCGCATCGCATCCAATGAGGTGGGGCGGGCGTGACCGGGGGGCGTGGCTTGAGGCTGGGGCGCGCTCGTCGCAGGGTCCGGGGTCAGCGGCGGGGACAGCGGGGACAGCGGCGGGCACAGCCCAGCCTGGGCGGCGGGAACGAGCCCCCGCTCACCTCTCACGTGTCCCCGCGCTGAGGGACCCCGTGGCCTGTGTCCCACCCCCGCCCCAGGTGTCTCCGCCCCCGTTGTCCCCTCCCCCGGTGTCCCCACCGCAGGTGTCCCCTCGCCACGTGTGCCCTCGCCACTTGTTCCCGCCTCAAGGGACTCGCCACTTGTTTCCCACCGCTGTCCCCACCCTCTCCAAGTGTCCCCATCCCAGGTGAACCAACTCCAGGAGACCCGACAGCCGCCAGGCCAGGTGTCCCCACGCCGCGTGTCCCCAGCCCCTGGTGTCCCCACGCTAAGGGACCCAATGATTGGCGTCCCCAACCCCAAGGAACCCAAAGCCGGGTGTGCCCATGCCACTTCAAGTGTCCCTTTGCCAGATGTGCCCATCCAGGTGTTCCCGTGCCACCTCAGGGTGCCAGGTGTCCCCTGCTGGTGCTCAGGCCAGGGGACAGAGGAACGTGGGTGACGCTCGTGGGTGGCATCAGGGGGCGAGAGACAGCCGGGAAAGGGGACATGTAGGGGACACGGCGGGTGTGGGGTGGCACCGCCTTATCCCGGGAGAATTCGTGGGGAAAGTGGGATGGGGACCTTTGTGGGGTCGGGTGCGCGGATGGGCGCGTGGGTGTGCGCTGGGTGTGCGGGTGCCCACGGAGCGGGTGCCACCCTGTGCCCCCTCCAGCCCTGTGCCACCCTCCCCCGGTCGGTCCCGGCTCCCGGGGGGATGAAGAAGGTGCCGAGGCGGCGGCGGGGGAGTCGCCTCCGGTTACCGGGTGTTTATTGGGGCCGCGGGGTACAGCCCGCGGGCGGCCGCATGCATGGCCGCTGGGGGGGGGCTCCCGCCGCCCCCTGCCCTATTTACAGCCTGCCACCCCCCTGGGGACCTGCCATCCCCCGGGGACCTGCCACTCCCCCGCGACGCGACACGCCACCCCGGGTGGGTGCCGGGCAGGGGTGGCACCGAAAGGGCACCCTTTGCCAGCAGAGAGTGGGTTCGGTGGGGACCCCCCCGCGGTGCCCCCCCACCCCGGCTGTGCTTTCCAGGAGGGGGTACCGGGGGGGGGGAGGATGGGCAACCCCCAGGCTGGCACTGGGAAAGGGCTGACCCCAGACTGGGGGTGGGAGTGTGCCCCATCCCCAGGTAACGCCACACTCGGGGGGCCCCCAGCCCCCCGCACCCAAAACGCTCAGCAGGATCCATCACCACAACCAAAGCACCCCCGGCCGGGTGTCCCCAGGGGGGCTGGCAGCGCCCCCCGGGTGCCACTGCGGGGCTGCGGGCTGGGGGGCACAGCCCAGGGCCCGTGTCCGTCTGTCCATCCTGCTGCTCCCCAGGGATGCCCCTCCCAGGGTGCTGCGGGCCCTGGCTCCGGCCTGGGGAGGGGACACGGTGGACGGTCCACCCCGGCACAAGGGACAACAACGCAGCCGGAGCGCAGGGCACTGCCCCACGCCAGCCGGGGGCACCCCCAAACCCTATCGGGGGCACCCAGGGGGTGCCTGTCCCCCCCTCACCCATGCAGCACCTCAGCCCACGCCCGCAGCTCCCGCCCGGCCGCCCGTCCCTGTCCCCAGGGAGCCGGGGTCCCCATCAGTGTCCTGGCCGGGGGGACGCGCACAGGGTGGCACCCTATTTTCCCGAGGGAGTCCGCTCCACGCCGTAGCGCAGGAGGTGGTGCAGGTCCGTCAGCGGCCGCGGGGTGCCCGGTGCCCGCGCTGCCCGCGCCGCCGTCCCGTGCCGCCCGTAGCCGCCCGCCGCCGCCTCGCCGCTGTTGAACGTGTGGTTCCTCTTGAGGTGGGCGCCGGGGCGGCCCGTGCCGTTGTTGGCGTTGAAGTTCAGCTGCTCGGGGTGCCAGGGCGGCCCCTCGGTAAAGTCTCCCCCCTCCCCGCTGGGTGCCGACACCACCCGCCGGCGCTCGGGGCTGGGGTGCGGCGTCCCCCCGAAGTCGCCGTAGGAGCTGCGGGGCGGGCGGCGGGCGCCGGCGGGCGGGTGCTGCCGGGTGCGGGGCCCCTCCTGAGGGTCTCGACCCCAGTGCCCGTCACCTGAGGAGTCGCTGAGTTCGGCCTCCAGCTCCTGGTCCACCAGGATGGCGTGGCAGGAGAGGGGGATGCCCCGCGGCGGGCGGCCGGAGCCGCCGTGCCCCCGCCCGGCGCCCGCGGGGCCGGAGCCTCCTCCAGGGTCCCGCAAAGCCGCGTTGATGATGTTGTGACTCTGCTCCCAGGTGCAGTTTTGGAGGGCGCCGGGGGCAGCGTTTCTGCTGCAGCGGGGTCTGCTCCGGCGTGGGCAGCACCCCCGAGTCCAGGTCGTGCTGGGTGACCTTGCCCAGCTCCTTGGGCCACCCGTTGGGCATGAGCGGGGCCAGCAGAGCTCCCCGTGCCCGCCGCTCGCCCAGGCGGCTGACGCTCACCACCGACTCACTGTGCGCCAGGATCGTCTCCTTGTCCTTGCGCCGCGCCAGCTCCTTGCGGTCCCGGTGCCCGATGAACCAGCACACGCTGAAACCGGAGATGACGGCGCCGATGACGAAGGCGGCGACGGAGGAGATCACCAGGAGGTTCACCGACACCAGCCCGTCCGGCTCGTCCACGAAGCTCTCCGTCACCAGCCCTGGCGTTGGGGGACACGTCAGGGACCTGCGGGTGCCACCACCGCGTCCCCGAGCCCGGTGCCAGCCCCGCACTCACCCTCGCACTCGCCCAGGTGGGATGTGCTGCCGCCGGCGATGTCCTGCTCGAAGGCCACCCTGAGGGTGCAAATCGGGGGGGTCAGTGGGTCCCAAATGGCCCGGTAGAGTCTCCCAGCTCCCTTCAGCGAGCAGTGAGTTGGCTGGAGGCTGCAGGAGCTCTCTGGGGACACCACTGTCCCCCACATGTCCTCAGGCCTGGCAGCGTTACCTGGGGTTGGGCTCCAGGAAGATGCAGGAGCCCTCGGGTGTCCAGCCACAGTAGGGATCCCGGCTCCCCAGGCAGTTCCTGGCAGGGAGCAGAGATGTCAAGGTCAGTCCCGATGGGGGGACACAACACCCTGGTCCCCACAAGGGACTGTCCCCGGCCTGTGCCGTGCCTCAGTTTCCCCAGCCACGCTCCCAGCCGTGCTGAGCCCTGCCCAGCCCCAGGCACTCACTTCATGCAGCCCGAGTGCTGCTGGCAGCGAGCCACGGGCACCCTGGCCACGCACGGGGGGAAGGCCAGCAGCAGGGACCCCGCAGCCTTGTCCAGCTCCAGCCCCAGGAGCCGCCGCTCGTCCTCCGTGTCCCGGCCACACCTGGGGACAGGGCAGAGCTCGTCACAGAGCCTGGCTCAGTCCAGAGGAGATTTTCTCATCCATTCCCCCCAGCCTTGCATCCCTCTCATCCATCCATCCATCCATCCATCCATCCATCCATCCATCCATCCATCCATCCATCATCTATCCATCATCCATCCATCATCCATCCATCCATCCATCCATCCATCCATCCATCCAAGCACCCACCCACCACTTTTACTGCCCGCTCTCCTTCCCCTGGCACCCTGGCACTCACCTCCCGGGCTGGTAGGTCTCAAACTCCTCCAGGAAGACGCTCTGGCTGCCGGGGGCAGCGGGCACAGGGCTGCTGGTGGCGTTGGGCAGGATGAGGAACTTGAGCACGGTGCCAGTGCTGGAGCCCAGGAACACCACGGTGTGGTTGCCCCACGGCCCCGCCGCGTTGTCCACCACGATCTTACGGAGCTGGTACCTGCATGAGGGAGGGAGCAGTGCTGGGGTGTGGGGGAATCCAGGGGTCCCCAGGGAGGGGGAAAGGATGAGGCCCCCAGCCCCACATCCCCATCTCCATGTCCCCATCCCCAGCCCTATGTCCCCAGATCCAGCCCCACATCTCTGTCCCCATTCCCACTCCCCCATCCTCAGCTCCCTGTCTCATTCCATGTCCCTGTCCTCATTCCTGTCCCTGTCCCCATTCCTGTCCCTGTCCCCATGCCTGCTCACGCCCCGGCTGCCCTGCCGGCGGGAGGCTGCGGCCCAAGAGCACGGCTTGATTAATTCCCCATCAAGCAGCAATTAAGGCAGATTTAATTAGGACGAGACAATCTTGACTGCAAAGTGTATGAGATTTATCAGCTCTCCCAGCGCTCCCAGCGCTGGTACAAGCTTGGAAAGGCAGCACGGGAGGCTCTGGCCAGCCCCTCCCAGCCCCTCCCAGCCCCTTCCAGCCCTCCCAGTGCCTCCCAGTGTCCCCAAGCCCCCCGGGCACCCACCGGGTCATGGTGCGGAGGATCCAGGGGGCGTTGCCCAGGGCCGGCACCGCCTCGTCCATCAGCGGGTGCGTCTTGACGAAGTTGAGGATCTCGTCGGGGAAGGCGCTGGAGGAGTTGTAGCGCATCCCCGGGGACGCGCAGCAGCCGGGCCTGCAGCCAGGGCACGGCTCAGTGTCCCCAGCCTGTCCCCATCCCAGCGGGTACTGGCCATGATTGTCATCACCCCTGTCCCCATCCCTGTCCACATCCCAGCAGAATGGCTGCCACTGTCCCTGTCCCCATCCCTGTTCCTTTCCCCAGTCCCACCCCTGTCCTCATCCATGTCCCTGTCCCCATCCCTGTCCCCTTCCCAGCTGGTACTGGCCATGGTTATCATCACCCCCATCCCCATCCCTGTCCCTGTCCCCATCCCTGCTCCTTTCCCCAGTCCCACCACTGTCCCTGCCACTAACAGCCCTTGCCAGCTCTGTCCCCAGCCCTGTCCCTCACCGTGGCTTTGGCACCATGTCCTCTGGCACGGGTGTCCAGATGGACTCGGGTGATTTCTGCTCCCGGAACCGTCCCTCGAACACGGCGGCCACCTGGGTCATGTCGAAGGCGCAGACGGCGGAGCCGGGGATGCTGTGGGGACACGGCTGTGGGTGAGCACAGGGAGGCCCCAGCGAGTGCCAGGGGTCCTGCACATCCCAAATGGAAACGAGCCCATTTCCTGTCCAGGACCCATCCCAGATCCCATTCAGGATCCAGCTTTGATTCCACCCAGATTCTATTCAGGATCCAGCTTTGATCCCACCCAGATCCCACTCAGGATCCAGCTTTGATCCCACTCAGTTCCCATTCAGGATCCAGCTTTGATCCCACCCAGATTCCACTTGGGATCCAGCTTTGATCCCACCCAGATCCCACTCAGGATCCAGCTTTGATTCCACCCAGATCCCACTCAGGATCCAGTTTTGATTCCACTCAGTTCCCACTCGGGATCCAGCTTTGATCCCACCCAGGATGCAGCTTTGATCCCACTCAGGATCCAGCTTTGATTTTACCCAGATCCCACTCAGGATCCAGCTTTGATCCCACCCAGGATCCAGCTTTGATCCCACTCAGGATCCAGCTTTGATTTTACCCAGATCCCACCCAGGATCCAGCTTTGATCCCCCCAGACCCCAGCTGGCACTCAGCTCAGACCCCGCTGAGCCCGGGCAGTCTGGGCAGGGCACAGGAGGCTCTGACCTGTTGGTGGGTGTGGAGAACACGGCCAGGACCACGGGGCGCCCGTCCAGCTCCAGGATGTCCGTCACAGCTTGGATGACGTTGAAGTAGAAGTGGGAATCGCCCGGCACGGAGCAGTTGAGCCGGGCCTTGAGGAAGGACGTCCACTGCTTCTCCAGCACCCTCTGCGAGCCCCCCATGTCGTTCTTGCACACCCGGGCCACCCGTGACACCACCACCTGTGGGGAGGACACCCGTCACCACTCAACCCCTGTGTCCCTGTCCCCACCCCGGGTGTCCCTGTGGGCATCCCAGAATGGTTTGGGTTGGAAGGGAGCAATGGGATCATCTAGTGTCAAGGGAAATACAGGTTGGAAATTGGGGAATAAGTGTTTTACAGGAAGGGTGATGAAGTTCTGGAATGTTCTGCCCGGGAAGGTGATGGAGTCACCATCCCTGGGTGTGTTTAACAAAGCCTGGAGGTGGCACTGGGTGCCAGGGTTCAGTTGAGGTGTTGGGGCTGGGTTGGACTGGGTGACGTTTAGGGTCTCTTTCAACCCAGTGATTCTGTGAATTCTGTGAATTCTGTTAATTCTGTGAATTTGGGTGAATTCTGTGAATTCTGTGAATTCTGTGCATTCTGTGAATTCTGCGAATTTGGGTAAATTCTGTGAATTCTGTGTATTCTGTACATTCTGTGAATTCTGCGAATTTGGGTGAATTCTGTGAATTCTGTGAATTCTGTGCATTCTGTGCATTCTGTGCATTCTGTGCATTCTGTGCATTCTGTGAATTCTGTGAATTCTGTGCATTCTGTGAATTCTGCGAATTTGGGTAAATTCTGTGAATTCTGTGCATTCTGTACATTCTGTGAATTCTGTGAATTTGGGTGAATTCTGTGAATTCTGTACATTCTGTGAATTCTGTGAATTTAGGTAAATTCTGTGAATTCTGTTGGGGTGGACAATGAGGAAGGTTTGGGGTGCTGGGGTGGGCACTGAGGAAGGTTTGGGGAGATGGGGTGGACAATGTGTGCATTCTGTGAATTTGGGTAAATTCTGTGCATTCTGTGAATTTGGGTGAATTCTGTGCATTCTGTGAATTTGGGTGAATTCTGTGCATTCTGTGCATTCTGTGAATTCTGTGAATTTAGGTAAATTCTGTGCATTCTGTGAATCTCCCTCCCAGCGGGACGGGTCCCACCTTCTCCAGGTAGTTGAACTCCATGGCGATCTCGCGGAAGAAGAAGTAGACGTGGCTCCTCCATTCCACAGCGTGCACAAAGTAGGGCTCTGCGGGGACAGCGGGGTCAGGGATGGCCCAGCCTGGGGTCACAGGGGACACGTGCCCTGTCCTGGCACGGCCCAGGGTGGGGACACACCTTTGAACCACTTGGAGTCGTGTTTGACGGTGCGCAGGGTGGGGCTGTCCCCGAGGCTGCGGTAGATGACGGCGTCGATGGCCAGGAAATCCGTCACCGTGGCGGTGAAGAGCATCCCCCCTGCAGGGGACAAGGTGTCAGCGGGGCTGGGGGGCACCGTGACCGCTGTGACACCGGCAGTGCCACCACTGACCTGTGAACAGGGCCACGTTGGCGTGCTTGGGGTCGTAGGGACACCGGGCCATGCCGCTGATGTTGTCCCCGACGGGCTCCAGCGTGTCCATCTGAGGGGGTGACAGGGGGATGTGAGGACACACCCGGGCACGGGGGGGACCCGGGGTGCCCATCCCCAGGGGGGCTCTGGCTGCAGTTGGCACAGACGGGGTTGAAGGTGTTGGTGCTGCAGACCCTTCCCATGGGTACCCCTTTCTGCCTTCACCCAAAACCCTTCCCATGGGTGTCCTTCACCCCAAAACCCTTCCCAGGGGTGCCCCCTGCTTCCCTGACCCCAAAACCCTTCCCAGGGGTGCCCCCTGCTTCTTTGACCCCAAAACCTTTCCCATGAGTGCCCCTTTCTGCCTTCACCCCAAAACCCTTCCCAGGGGTGTCCTGTCCTCCCCTGACCCCAAAACCTTTCCCATGGGTGTCCCTTCCTGCCTTCACCCCAAAACCCTTCCCATGGGTGTTCCCTCCTTCCCTGACCCCAAAACCCTTCCCATGGGTGCCCCTTTCTGCCTTCACCCCAAAACCCTTCCCATGCGTGCCCCCTGCTTTCCTGACCCCAAAACCCTTCCCAGGGGTGTCCTGTCCTCCCCTGACCCCAAGCCCCCTCCCTCACAGGGGCCCATCCCGGGGGCTCACGCTGTAGTTGGCGCAGACGGGGTTGAAGGCGTTGGTGCCACAGACGAACAGGAGGCTCTCGTTCCTCACCAGCAGCACCTTGATGAAATTTCTGCACTCTGCCTGTGCCAGGAGAGGGGAGCGTCACCCTCAGCACCCCAAAACCCCCCTCACCTCATCCCACCCCACCCAGGCCCTCATCACTGCCAGGGGATGGCTTGGAGGGACTGTTCTCCCTCCAGAACTGCATTTATGGCAGCTGGGAATGGGATTTCTGGCCCCCAATGATTAATTACAAATCAATTTAGCCAATCAGCCAATAAATCAGTGACACAACCGCTGGGAGGGAGTGGGGTGGTGACACTGGGGAGGGGACAGGGTGTGACACGGCCACAGAGGATGCTCAGGCCCCATTTGGGGGTCCCCAGGGGGTGCAGATCCCGCGGCTGTACCTCGTGCTTGCCCTTCATCCTGCAGATGCTGATGTCGTGCTGGTTCGAGCGCCACGTCAGCTTCTGGGTGGGGAAAATCAGTGTGGGGACGGGGACAAGGCAACAGCACCACCGTGAGACCCTCGTGAGACCACCCAGAGCTCCCTGAGACCTTTCAGAGCTCCCTGAGACCCTTCAGAGCTCCCTGGGACCCCCAGCACCCCCTGGGGACCCCCAGCACTCACCCGGTGGTAGCGCAGCTCAGCGGCCCCGCTGGGCTCCAGGCTGACCCGATAGACATTGTCCCTGGGGAGGGGGACACGGGTGTCACCACCCCCCAGCTGGGATGTGCCCCCCAGCATTGGGGGTGCAAGATCCACCCCCACCCCTCCGGGAAGTTTTGGGGTGCTGGGGTGGGCAGTGAGGAAGGTTTGGGGTGCTGGGGTGGGCAGTGAGGAAGGTCTGGGGTGGACAATGAGGAAGGTTTGGGGTGCTGGGGTGGGCAGTGAGGAAGGTCTGGGGTGGACAATGAGGAAGGTTTGGGGTGCTGGGGTGGGCAGTGAGGAAGGTCTGGGGTGGACAATGAGGAAGGTTTGGGGTGCTGGGATGGGCAATGAGGAAGGTTTGGGGTGCTGGGGTGGACAGTGAGGAAGGTTTGGGGTGCTGGGGTGGACAATGAGGAAGGTTTGGGGTGCTGGGGTGCGCAGTAAGGAAGGTTTGGGGTGCTGGGGTGGACAATGAGGAAGGTTTTGGGGTGCTGGGGTGGACAATGAGGAAGGTTTGGGGTGCTGGGGTGGGCAGTGAGGAAGGTTTGGGGTGGACAATGAGGAAGGTTTGGG
>CM019926.1:4740232-4776596 GCA_009764595.1 Geothlypis trichas
CAGCAAAATTAACCCACCAACAGCAGAGGTGAGGTTTGTGCCCCAAAAGGAGACAGAAAAGTCCTTCTGACTTTAATAAAGGGACAACCATGGTGGCCAGGTTCACCGCGTGATCCTGCCCGGGAACAGCAAAATTAACACACCAACAGCAGAGGTTTGTGCCCCAAAAGGAGACAGAGGAGTCCTTCTGACCTTAAAAAGTCTTTTTCCAGCCCCTTGGGACACCTCCCACCATCCCAAATTGCTCCAAGCCCTGTCCAGCCAGGCCTTGGACACTTCCAGGGACGGGAAACATTGGCTTGATTCCTCGGTTTCACAAGGACAGTTTGGGAATGCCAAACCTGGGCAGATACAGATGAGCTGCTGGCTCTGCCTGGACTGAGGGAACAGGATCAACTCCAGGCCCCTATTCCTGAAGGGATCCAGCCCCTGCCTTGCTCCAGCCCCTCCAGGATGCCCTGGGTCCCTCACCTGGTGCCTCTCCGTGCCGTTGACGCTGCGCCGCTGCCGGCCCCTCTTGGGGTACCCGTTGATCTTGCACTCGTAGCAGGTCTCAGGGGACAGCAGGTTGTCCTCATCCTCCTCCTGGGGCGCAGGCAGGTAGGGACCCTTCCCAAATCCCAAGCCAGAAATGCAGTGGCTGGTGGCAGAAGAGCAGAGGCAATCCATAAATCCAATGGAAATGTCAGCACTTGTGAGTTCTCCATGTGGGAAACACCCAGAGGGTCACACATGGTGTGGCGTGCCCAAGAGACACCACAACAAGGTGGTTTCATTAATTAACAGATTAATTAATGCACTGGGTGGATGCACAAAGCACCTGGGATCAGGTACATGGGACAGGAGATGTGACCATGAGGAGCCTCCTCCAGCCAGGTCTCATCAGCTCTTGGAGCTCTGTTTCTCACCCAAGATAGCTCAGCTACCTCTGCAGGCATAAAACCAGCAGGATGGCTTTGGTGCCAGTGTTGGAAACAAAAATGGTTTAATAAAAGGCAAAAAACCAAAGTCCTTACATGGAAAAACTGATCCAGGTGCAAGAGGTCCTTGCTCCTGGTAAAACACCTCACAAAAGTGATGAGTTCCTTTGTTCTCTTCTTTTTCTAGAAAATTGCCCAGGCAGGACTTTTTGGCTCTGTCGCAGACATCTTTTATGAAAAATCCTTTCCTTAGGATTTTTCCTCCTGAGAAGCTGAGAGGCCTCAGGAACAAAATGTAAACATTGATTATCTGCTGCTGTGGAATGCAACAGGTGCATCTGTGATTGGTCCCATGTGGTTGTTTGTAATTAACGGCCAATCACAGTCAGCTGTTATTCACAAACCTTTGTTATTCATTCAATTTTTTTCTATTCTTAGCCAGCCTTCTGATGAAATAATTTCTTCTATTCCTTTAGTATCGTTTTAATATAATATATACCATAAAATAATAAATCAAGCCTTCTGAAACATGGAGTCAGATCCTCGTCTCTTCCCTCATCCTCAAACCCTTGTGAACACTGTCACATGTCCAATTAGCTATCCTAAAGTTTGAGGTGAAGTCCCCCAGGCCTTTGAGATGCCTTTTTCACCTAATCAAGGAGAGAAACTTGTGGGCTTCTTCCCCTTTTAAGGGAACAAAGGATAATTTTATCACTTTTGCCACTCAACAGGGGGCACATTGAAGCTCTTGTAATGGCCTCGGAGCAGCTGAGGGCTCCTTACCCCACATCCCCCCTGCATTCCCAGCCCCTCCGGGCACTCCTTACCCCTGTCCTGCTCGGAAGTACCCCCCGGGGCAGCCGCACAGGTACCCCCCATCCGTGTTGGAGCAGCCGTAGCTGCAGGGGCTGCCCCCGGCCGAGCACTCGTCCACGTCCTGGCAGCCCCCGAAGGCCTGGTCGAAGTCGAAGCCCGAGGGACAGACGCACTTGAAGCTGCCCAGGGTGTTGTAGCAGGAGGCAGAGCCGCAGGCAGAGGGGCTGGAGCACTCGTTCTCATCTGCAGGGAGCCACGGAGGGGTGGGATGGGGGAGGCAGGGGGGCACAGAGCCGTGGGGTGGCACCCGTGGGTACAGGGAGCATCCCATGGGTACAGAGTGCATCCCATGGGTACCGAGTGCATCCCATGGGTACAGGGTGCATCCCATGGGTACAGGATACACCCCATGGGTACAGGGAGCATCCCGTGGGTACAGGGAGCATCCCATGGGTACAGGGAGCATCCCATAGGTAGAGGGAGCATCCCATGGGTACAGGGAGCATCCCATAGGTAGAGGGAGCATCCCATGGGTACAGGGAGCATCCCATAGGTAGAGGGAGCATCCCATGGGTACAGGGAGCATCCCACAGGTACAGGGTGCATCCCATGGGTACAGGGAGCATCCCATGGGTACAGGATACACCCCATGGGTACAGGGAGCATCCCATGGGTACAGAGTGCATCCCATGGGTACAGGATATACCCCATGGGTACAGGATGCACCCCACAGGTAAAGCATAACTCCAATGGGTATAGGATACACCCCATGTGTAAAGAATGCACCCCACGGGTACAGAATACATCCCATGGGTACAGGATACACCCTAGAGGTACAGAATACATCCCATGGGTACAGGATACACCCTACAAGTGTGGGGTGCATCCTACAGGGACAGGATACATCCCACAGGTATGGGACACCTCCCCCAGGTGTGACACCCCTCCCCAGGTGTGACACCCCTCCCCAGGTGTGACACCCCTCCCCAGGTGTGACACAGCTCCCCAGTGTGCCCCACTCACCCACACACTGGTTCCACTGGTAGTGCTGCACGTAGCCCTGGGGGCAGCCGCAGCGGTACCCGCCCAGCACGTTCTGGCAGCCGTGCTGGCACCGGTGGTTCCCGTCACACTCGTCCACATCTGCACCCAAGGGACACACAGGGACCTCACACACTGTCCCCTGGCCCTGGCGGGGCTCAGGGACCCGCCTGGCACCCTCCATGCTGCTCCTGTGCCCCATTCTGGCTCTGCAGTGACACCCCCAGACAGCCCTGCTGGGACAGTCCCTGATCCCAGCTGAGGTCTGGGCTGTCCCCAGCTCTGCTCTGAGATCTCTCCTGCACCATTCCCTTCCCCAGGGACCATCCAGTCCAACCCCCAGCCCTGCCCAGACCCCCCAACAACCCCACCCCATCCCTGGGAGCGTTGTCCAAACACTCCTGGAAGTTCCCACCAGGACTGAGGCTCCTCAGAGAACCTCAGAGTTCCTCCCCATGGAGGCCCAGCCCCACCTTCACAGTTGACCCCGGAGCTGTCCAGGGAAAATCCCTTCTGGCACTCGCAGTTGTAGCTGCCCGGGGTGTTCAGGCACTGCCCCTTGGCTCCACACAGCGAGGGCTGAGCTGTGCACTCGTTGTTGTCTGCAAAACACCACCAGGAGGGCTTTGTGGCCACCTGGAAATCCAACTGGAAATTCATCCCTGGCCACCTGGAAATCCACCCTTGACCACCTGGAAATCCAACTGGAAATCTATCCCTGGTGACCTGGAGATCCATCCCTGGCCACCTGGAAATCCACCCTTGACTACCTGGAAATCCAACTGGAAATCCATCTCTGGCCACCTGGAAATCCATCCCTGGTGACCTGAAAATCCACCAGGAAATCCATCCCTGACCAACTGGAAATCCATCCCTGGTAACCTGGAAATCCACCTGGAAATCCACCCTTGACCACCTGGAAATCCAACTGGAAATCCACCTGGAAATCCATCTTTGGTCACCTGGAAATCCATCCCTGACCCTCTGAAAGTTCATCCCTGGTGACCTGGAAATCCACCCTTGACCACCTGGAAATCCACCTGGAAATCCATCCCTGACCAACTGGAAATCCATCCCTGGTAACCTGGAAATCCACCTAGAAATCCACCTGGAAATCTGCCTGAAAATCCATCTTGCACTCCATCCATGTGCACTCAGGGATTGGGCTCTCAGGATTTGGGCACTCAGGATTTGGGCACTCAGGATTTGTGCACTCAGGGATTGGGCACTCAGGGATTTGGCACTCAGGATTTGGGCACTCAGGATTTGGGCACTCAGGATTTGGGCACTCAGGGATTGGGCACTCAGGGATTTGGGCACTCAGGGATTGTGCACTCAGGGATTGTGCACTCAGGGATTGTTCATTCAGGAATTGTTCATTCAGGAATTGTGCACTCAGGGATTTGGCACTCAGGATTTGGGCACTCAGGATTTGGGCACTCAGGGATTTGGGCACTCAGGGATTGGGCACTCAGGATTTGGGCACTCAGGATTTGGGCACTCAGGGATTTGGGCACTCAGGAATTGGGCACTCAGGGATTTGGGCACTCAGGATTTGGGCACTCAGGATTTGGGCACTCAGGGATTTGGGCACTCAGGGATTTGGGCACTCAGGATTTGGGCACTCAGGATTTGGGCACTCAGGATTTGGGCACTCAGGGATTTGGGCACTCAGGATTTGGGCTCTCACCAATGCAGGACGAGTGGTGCTGGGTGAAGCCAGGGGGGCACTTGCAGTTGAAGCTCCCGATGACATTGACACAGAGGAACTGGCAGTTGTGCTGCTTGGTGGAGCACTCATCCAGGTCTGTGGGGACAAGGAGAGGGTCTCAGTTTGTCCCCCTGAGGCTGTGACATCTCAGTGTCCCTCTGGACACACAGCAGCAGCCCCACGAACAGAACCCCTGAAGTTCTCCCAGGGGAAGGACAAACCTGATGAGGTGGGCACCTCAAACCCATTATTTTCCTTGCTTTTCCCAATTATTTCTCCCAATTTTGCCCATTATTTTCTCCCATTTATCCCCATTATTTTTCCCTATTTCCCCCCTGTTTTTTCCCCATTCGTTTCCCACAATTCTCCCAACTATTTCCCCCCGTTTTCCCCAATTATTTTTCCCAATTATTTTTCCCAATTATTTTTCCCAATTATTTTCCCATTTCCCCCCATTATTCCTCCAAAATTTTCCTGACTAATTTCCCCCAATTTACCCATTACTTTCCCACCCCACACAGACACATCTGCAAGATGCAGGGATGCTCCCCTGCCTCTCCTGCAGGTCACAGATCCCAGGTTCTCCCATATCCTGAGGCCAGGCTCCTCACCCTGGCAGGGTGGGCACAGCCCCAGCCTGTCTGGTGACAATGCCTCATGCAGGGGACATCCCTCTGAGCTCCCTGGAGCTCAGGATGTGCTGTGGAGCCTCCAGGACAGAACCAGGAGCTTTTTTTCCCCTGATGAGCCACACCTGGAGCGTGGAAGGGTCAAACCCTCATGCGTGGCACCTTTGCCCACATCCTCCTGCTGACATTTTCCCACGTCTGGCTGCCCTGTCCCCTGTCCCCCAGCTCCCTGCTCCTGTACCTTTGCAGATCTTGCCATCCTCCTGCAGGATGTAGCCCCGGGGGCAGGAGCACTGGTAGCTGCCCTCAGTGTTCTTGCAGATGAAGTTGCAGGGCTTTGGGGACTGGTTACACTCATCTAGATCTGCATTTCAGGGACAAAACACATCAGCTTGTGCTGCTGGGCAGGGTCCCCTCCATCCCTCGGACATCCCAGCCCACTCAGGGGCTCCTGAACAGAAGGTTTTGTGCTCAGGGCTGAGATATCCCCGTGGATTCTGGCATTCCTGGATAAACACCCCATTTTCACTCTCCAGGAAGCAGCTGAGCAGAGCCAAGGGGTTTGGGGGAGCAGTTCAGTTCGAGCAGCACAACAAACCTGGGACAAATCCCAGACAGAGACCTGTGATTCCAGATGTTTATGCCAACATCTGGATCCCAGCGGGGCGCTCAGCCTGCCTGGAACCAGCCCAGGGCAGGGTTGGCAGCTCCCAGATTTCAGCTCAGATCCCAGTCCTGGGCTCGGGGAAAACTGAGCTCATTTTTAGGGAGCTAAAGGAGGACTTGGAGGTGAGCAGGGCAGAGATCCAGACCCACAGCTCTGGGAAACCGAGGGGAGGGTGGGTCCCTTGGAGCTGGAGAGAGCTCCGTGAAGGATTGAGACTGAACAGTAGGAACTGCTGAGCTGTGATGAGACAGCAAAATAAGCTCCTGTCTTCTGTCTCGCCCCATAGTTTATCTCTGTAACCCCTTGGGCCACCTTTTTCCCTGACCCTTACTATTGGACAAGTTTAGATTTCCCTATACTCTATAAAAGGGGCTCTTTTAGCCCATCTGACAGAAGAGGAGCTGTCGCTGGAACCCTTCACAGACCCCTCAATAAACCATCGCTGTGGAACCACCAGGACCTCTCCTTCTCCTCTCTCCCCATCTGCTTCTGCCCCAGGCAAAGGCGCCCTGGCAAGCAAAGAGCTGAAATCATGAAATCCTGAGAGAGTGAGAATCACTAAAGAGCTGAAATCACTGAGAGAGCTGAGAATCACTAAAGAGCTGAAATCACTGGGAGAGCTGAGAATCCTGAAATCACTGAGAGAGCTGCGAATCACTAAAGAGCTGAAATCACTGAGAGAGCTGAGAATCACTAAAGAGCTGAAATCACTGAGAGAGCTGAGAATCACTAAAGAGCTGAAATCACTGAGCTTGCTAAGGGCAGCCAGCTGAGTGGGGATTCAGGCACTCTGTCCCTCAGAGGGACTGAGGTACCCGGACTGGCTGCATTTCTTGGGGATAAGGCCAATATTTGGGTCGTATCACCCAGGGTTGGTGGGGCTGTGCTGGGGTTGGTGAGGCTGTGCTGGGGTTGGCGAGGCTGTGCTGGGTTTGCTGGGGCTGTGCCAGGGCCGGTGGGGCTGTGCTGGGGTTGGTGGGGCTGTGCTGGGTTTGCTGGGCTGTGCCAGGGCCGGTGGGGCCGTGCCCGTGGCCGTGCCCAGCTCACCCTGGCAGGCGGTGCCCGTGATGTCCGGGGTGTAGCCCAGGCGGCAGTGGCAGCGGAAGGAGCCGATGCTGTTGATGCACTGCCCGTTCCTGCACAGGTTGGGCAGCACCTTGCACTCGTCGATGTCTGTGAGGAGAAGGGACAGGAGGAGCTGTCAGTGCCAGGGCAGCCCCACACAAAGCTTATCTGGTGTTTGTTATCAGGTAATTCACACAGCACAAGCGTCTCAGGGTTATTTTGCCAATAAAGTGGGAGCTGGGATTTGTGGCTGAGCAGTCACAAAGCAGAAATCTTCTGCACACTCCCTGGAGGTGTGTGGGGCTTGTCCCCAGAGCAGGGATGGAGGCAGAGTGAAGGACTCTGTTAATTTATCATTATTTCCATGCTAAGTTACATTTAGCTCCTGATCAATCCTATTTCTTTTGTATGTAATATAATATTGTAATGTAATGTAGTATGATATAATATAATGTAATATAATGTACTATAATATTATATAATGCAATATAATATAATGCAATATAATATGATATGATATAATATAATATAATATAATATAATATAATATAATATAATATAATACAATGTAATGTAATATAATATAATATAATATAATATAATATAATATAATATAAATAATATAATATAATATAATATAATATAATATAATATAATATCCTTCTAAGAACATGGAGTCAGACTCATCATTTCCTCCTCCATCCTGGGGACCCAGCAAACACCCCAGTGCCCCACTGACCTCTGCCATCCGTGGAGTACCCAGGGCCATGGGGACACATCTTCTTGTAGTGGGCAGTGCCAGGCAGGGGGCAGAGCTCGCACTGGGGGCCCCAGCTGCGCCCGCTGTTGCAGCAGCACTCGGACTTGGTGACCAGGTTGCGGTTGGTGGAGGACATCTGGCACATGGTCTGCAGCACCTCCGTGAAGCAGAAGCCCTGCCGGGTGTCTGGGCACAGAAAAGGGGACGCAAATCCAGGCTCTGAGGCAGTGCCAGCACCACGGGGAACCCAGGTGGTGCTGGGGAGGCTGGGGGCTTTGGATAAAAGGGATGCTCCAACAGCTTTCCTGCTCAGGAGCAAAGAATCCCAGAAAGGTTTGGGTTGGAGGGACCTTAAACCCACCCAGTGCCACCCTTGCCATGGGCAGGGACACCTCCCACTGTCCCAGGGTGCCCCAAACCTGGCCTTGAACAGCTCCAGGGGCAACCCTCCCCACCCTCCAGGGAACAACTCCTGCCCAGTATCCCACCCGCCAGCAGGATGCCATGCCCCGTGTCCCTGTCCCCAGTCCCTTCCCGCTCTCTGAGCCCCTCTAAACACCCAACAAGCTGCCGGGGGGATGCTGCCAGCCCAGCAGGGCATTACCGATGCACTCGGTGCCCGAGGCACTGACTTCAAAGCCCTCGTTGCAGTCGCAGCGGTAACTGCCGGCCGTGTTCACGCAGCGCCCGTTGGGGCAGATCCCCGGCTTGCTCCGGCACTCGTTCTCATCTGCCAGGGAGGAACACACACACACAGCCCTGCTGAGGCCAGGCACAAACCTGCCCCGCTCCCCATTCCTCGTGGAGAGCTCTCACTGAGCCCCTGAGGGTCCTTTCAGTGTCTTTGGGCAGCTGGGAGGAACCTCCACCTGCCCTGGGGAAAATATCCAAACATCTACCTGCCCCAGGGAAAACATCCAAACATCCACCTCCACCTGCCCCAGGGAAAATGTCCATCCATCCCAGAGCTCTCCCAGGGCAGGGTGGCCAGAACTCAGCATCCCTGGCTTGGCCATGCTCCAGCTGCTGCTGGGATTGGATTGGATTGGGTTGGGTTGGGTTGGGTTGGGTTGGGTTGGGTTGGGTTGGGTTGGGTTGGGTTGGATAGGATAGGATTGGATTGGATAGGATTGGATTGGACTGGACTGGGTTGGCCTGGACTGAATTGGACTGGTCTGGACTGAATTGGACTGGATTGGACTGGATTGGACTGGATTGGATTGGATTGGATTGGATTGAACTGGAGCTGTCTCTGTCCCGTGCAGCTCTGGGCTGTTCATTCCTCCCCATCCCTAAAGCAGCTTGGAACACTCGGAAAAACTCAAAGCCAAGGGCACTTGGCCCAGGGGGTGACACAAGGCTCCAAGGATGGACAGAGGATTTGTGTGTCCTGCTGGGACACTCAGGAAGTTGTGACATGTGGGAAAGCCCAGGAGGAGCCCGATGATGTAAAACAGAAAAGGAGTAAAGCAAAGAAGGATGTAAAATAAAGAAGGATGTAAAATAAAGGATGTTAAGCAAAGAAGGATGTAAAGCAAAGAAGGATGTAAAGCACAGGACTGTGGATGATCCCTCAGAGAGGAACACTCCTGTCTGTGCCCCAGGAATGCCCCAGGAATGCCCTGGTACCTGTGCAGCCCTCGCCGTCGGGCCTGCGCTGCATGCCAGGAGGGCAGATGCACATGAAGGTGCCGATGAGGTTCTTGCAGAGCATCCCCCGGGACTCACAGTCGTGCAGCCCCTCTGCACACTCATCCAGATCTGCAACGAGACCCATCAGAGCCCCTGCCAGCCCTGCCAGCCCTGCCAGCCCAGCCCTGCCATCCCTGCACTGCTCCATTCATCCCTGCAGCCTCGGGCCAGCCTGGCTGGCACATAGGTTAAAAAATACAATGGAATGAGTTGGGACTTTGAAACCCATCCAGTGCCATGGCAGGGACACCTTCTACTGTCCCAGGCTGCTCCAAGCCTTGGACACTTCCAAGGATCCAGGGGCAGCCCCAGCTTCTCTGGGAAACCTCCCCACCCTCCCTTCCTACCACGACACTGAGGCGGGTGATGGTGAGAAAAGCCAGCACAGAATTCCCACCTGCCCTGTGCACAGCTGGCTAGGTGCAGGGGCTGGGGGCAGTCTGGGCAGTGCCCTGGGGGCTGCAGAAGGAGTTTTACCTCTGCACATCCTCCTGTCCTCCCTCAGGGCATACCCAGAGGGGCAGGTGCACTCATAGGAGCCGAAGGTGTTGATGCAGCGGAAGGCGCAGAGCAGGGGGTTCAGGGAGCACTCGTTGATGTCTGCAGGGAGGAGAGGACAGGACTCACCTGGGTGCCCTCAGCAGGGGCAGGAGCTCCCCAGGGCACATCCACCCTCCCTGGGCATCCATCCTCCACCAGAGCCTTCTGCTGTGCTCTGCCCTTGCAGAGGGACAGACCCCTGGTGTCCCGGCAGCTTTGGGGGGAAGGGGCTGCTCGTCCTTGGGGAGGCAGCTCCTGTGCTCATCCAGGGCTCCAGGCCTCCTCCTGGGCTCCAGAGGGAGCTGAAGGAGCCCAGTGTGGAGAGGAGCCTCATCCAGCTTTCCACACCATCCATGGGGGGCTGGCCCACGCAGGGAGTGGGGGTCCCACAGAGCCCAGGGTGGTGGGAATGAAGGGGCTGGCCCAGGCAGGGACATGGGGGTCCCACAGAGCCCAGGGGGGTGGGAAATAAAGGGGCTGGCCCAGGCAGGGGCCAGGGGGTCCCACAGAGCCCAGGGTGGTGGGAATGAAGGGGCTGTCCCCCAGGTCATTACCTTCACAGGTCATCATGGGCCCTGGCTCAAAGCCCTCGTCGCAGGCGCACTCGAAGCCTCCCACCACGTTGGTGCAGGTGCCATTCCCACAGGGATTGCCAATGGAGCACTCATCCGTGTCTGGGGAGCACAGAACGTCAGGAGGAGGAGGAGGAGGAGGATGGGGAAGGGCTGGGCTGGGCTCTTGCAGGCAGAGCACTCCAAGCAGCAGAGCCGGGATGGAAGGGAAGGGGCTGGGAAGCAGCGGTTCCCTCCCTGCATTTGCACACAGCAATCCATCCCCTCTGGAGGGATGGGGATGGAGCAGGAGGGAGCAGGGCACCCCCCAGGCCCCCCCAGAGCCTCACCCACGCAGTTGACCCCGGTGTAGTCCAGGTTGTAGCCGAAGGGGCACTCGCAGCGGAAGGAGCCGTCGGTGTTGATGCAGGCGCCGTTGATGCACACCCCCAGGTTCTCCGAGCACTCGTTCACATCTGAAAACACAAAAATTGCAGCTTCACACAGCCACAAACAGCCCTGTCCCTCAGCACTGCCAGGGGATGCTCAGGGCATCCCAGGTGTTCCCTCTGCAGAGCTGAGGGATGAAGCCCTGGTGAGCAGTTTGGGGGTTCCCAGTCCTGTGTCCCCCCAGGATCCCACCCTGCTCTCCAGCAGCCCAGCACTCATCAATTCCAGGCAACAACCCCCAGCCCAAACTTCTGCTTGTCCCTCCACACAGCCTCACCTTCCCGGGTGTCACCTGGGCCTGGGATGGCCCCGTGGCCATAGGGACACAGCTCCTGGAAGGCAACTGGGAGAGAAAGGAAAAGTGGGAATGGAAAGAGAAAGGAAAGTGGGATGTGCTGATGGGATTCTGCTGCCAGCAGCTGAAACGGGCTTTGAAGGCTTCTGGAAGTAGCTGAGGACACACCAAGGACTCTCCCGTGGGGACACAGCCAATGCTCCCATGGGACACACCCATCCCTCTCCATGGGGACACATCCATCCCTCTCCATGGGGACACACCCACCACTCCCACGGGGACACACCCATTTCTTCACGGGGACACACCCATCCCTCTCCCATGGGGACACACTCATCTCTCCATGGGGACACACCCATCCCTCTCCCATGGGGACACACCCACTGCTCCCATAGGGACACACCCACTGCTTCCATGGGGACACACCCACTGCTCCCATAGGGACACACCCATCCCTCCATAGGGACACACCCACCACTCCTGTGAGGACACACCCATCCCTCCATGGGGACACACCCACCACTCCCATGGGGACACACCCATCTCTCCATGGGGACACACCCACCACTCCTGTGAGGACACACCCATCCCTCCATAGGGACACACCCAATGCTCCCATGGGGACACACCCATCCCTGCTCCCCAGGGGACCCTCCCGCCTCTCCCCTGGGGACACCCCTGTCCCTGTCCCCTCCCTACCGTTGCCCTCCTGCGGGCACAGCTCGCAGGGGTCTCCCCAGCCCTCCCCGGGCATTTTGCTGCAGCAGCACCGAGCCTTGGTGGTGTTGAAGGCCTTGGGCACCGAGCACTTCCCGTTGTCGAAGCGAGTGAAGCAGAAGCTCTGGCGAGTGTCTGGGGGAGGACGGGGACGTGCCAAGGTCAGGGAGATTCCGGGAATTCTGCAGGAATCCCAGGAACTGGGCACTGACCGAAGCAGCGGCGGCCGTTGTCGGACAGCACGAAGCCCGGCGGACACACGCACTGGAAGCTGCCAGGGGTGTTGGTGCACGTCCCAAAGAGGCAGATGTTGGGCTCCTCCTCGCACTCGTTGATGTCTGGCAGCAGCAGGGACACAACCAGGGGTCACTGGAGCAGGTGAGGGTGGTGGACACCACCCCTGCCCCACCCCACAGCTCTCCTGTAGGGAGAACGGGCACAGCAACGCCCCAGAGCCTCCCGTGCCACCAGGGCTGGGCTTGCCTGGCTCCCTGCAGGGATTTGGGGGTGCTGACCCTCCTGGGTGTCCTGACCCCAGGCTGGGCTGTGCAGGGCTGTGATGGGGGCACAGGGCTGGCCTTACCAATGCAGTTGTCGTTCTGCACCTCGTAGCCGGGCGGGCAGATGCAGCGGAAGGAGCCCTCCAGGTTCTGGCAGGTGCCCGGGGAGCAGGTCCCAGGCAGGCTCACACACTCGTTGATGTCTGGAGAGGGGAAAACAGCCAGGAGTGGGGTCTGGGCTCTGCTCTGAGCACCTCAGGGTGCACCAGGCCCTGCTTTGCCCCAAAGGTGACAGGGAAACAGGGAAATATTTCCAGGATGGATCCCAGGGCATCCCTGGTAGGACTTTGGGGCATGGACAGGATGTTCCTCCCACTGCCTGCAGGTCCCAGCACAGGACAGGACAGGCCTGGAGGGAGATGGAGGCAGGGAGGGGCCAGCCCAGCCCTCCATGGGCATCTCAATGAGCAGCCTTTGCTTCCAGGGGACTTCTGGAGAATGCCACTGCTGGGAGCAGCTTGGGGACCACATGGACAGCACCAGGCAGGCCAGAGGACCTGGACACTGGGGTGGACACTCACCCACACAGTTCTTGCCATCGGGGGTGCGGTCGTAGCCCTCCTGGCACAGGCACTGGAAGGAGCCCACGCTGTTGATGCACTGCCCGTTCCTGCACACCTGCCCCACCAGCGACGAGCACTCGTCCACGTCTGCAGAGCCACAGCAGAGTGCCAGGTGTCACCCGTGGCACCCACAGCCAGCAGGGCTGGCCCCAGGGCCGTGCCCAGGGCTCGGGGCTCACCCATGCAGTCGTTGTTGTGGGTCAGCTCGAAGCCAGGGAAGCACAGGCAGTTGTAGGAGCCCACGGTGTTCTTGCAGGTCCCGTTGCCGCAGGGCTGCCGGTCACACTCGTCGATGTCTGCGGGGACAGGGACACACCTGAGAGGCCAGGGGGCTGCAGGGCACAGGGACAGCCTGGGGACAGCCTGGGGACAGGTTGGGGACAGGCTGCAGGGCACAGGGACAGGCTGGGGACAGCCTGGGGACAGCCTGGGGATAGGTTGGGGACAGGCTGCAGGGCACAGGGACAGGCTGGGGACAAGCTGAAGGGCACAGGGACAGGCTGGGGACAGGTTGGGGACAGCCTGCAGGGCACAGGGACAGGCTGGGGACAAGCTGAAGGGCACAGGGACAGCCTGGGGACAGCCTGGGGACAGGCTGCAGGGAGCAGGGACAGGCTGGGGACAGGCTGCAGGACACAGAGACAGCTGCAGGGCACAGGGACAGCCTGGCAGGACACTCAGCTGTCCCTGGCAATACCCTGGAGTGTCAGGGACTTGTGTCCCCCTGGGATGGCACTGACCAGGGGAGTGACACTGACCCAGAGTGTGACACTGACCCAGGGATGTGACACTGACCAGGGATGTGACACTGACGGGGGGATGTGACACTGACTGGGGAATGTGACACTGACCCAGGGGATGTGACACTGACCCGGGGGATGTGACACTGACCCATGCACATGGTCTGCTCCCCGGTGGCCTTGAAGCCGTTGTGGCAGATGCAGACGTAGCTGCCCTCAGTGTCCACGCAGTCCCCGTGGCTGCACACGTTGGGGATCTCCTGGCACTCGTTGCGACCTGGAATGGAGCCCAGGGGGTGCAGGTGAGGGGCAGGGAGGGGACAGGTGGGGAGAGCAGAGCCCCACCCATGGTTTTGGACAGGTGATTTGACAGACAATGAGAATTATGTGCTGTCATCCCTGAAAAAGGGGGGTGTGATCAGGTGTGTGCTCAGGTGTGTTATAGGTGCGTGCTCAGGTGTGCACCAGGTGTGTTTCTCAACTGAGTGGCTCAGGTATGACCAGTGTGTTTCCCAGGTGTGCCCAGGTGTGTTCCCATGTGTGCCCCAAGTGTGTTTCTCAGGTGTGTTTTTCAGATGTGAGTGGCTCACTTATGACCAGGTGTATCCCAGGTGTATCCCAGGTGTATCCCAGGTGTATCCCTGGTGTTTCCCAGCTGTGTTGCCCAGGTGTGATCAGATGTGTCCAGGTGTGTCCCAGGTCTGTTTCCCAGGTGTATCCCCAACGTATCCCCGGTGTATCCCAGGTGTGTTTCTCAGGTGTGAGTGGCTCAGGTATGACAAGGTGTATCCTAGGTGTATCCCCGGTGTTTCCCAGGTGTATCCCAGGTGTGATCAGGTATGTCCTAGGTGTGTTTCCCAGGTGTATCCCCGGCGTATCCCAGGTATTTCCCAGGTGTGTCCAGGTGTGCCCCAGGTGTATCGCAGGTGTATCCCAGGTATTCCCCAGGTCTATCCCAGGTATTTCCCATGTGTGTCCAGGTGTGTCCCAGGTGTTTCCCAGGTGTGTCCCAGGTGTATTCCCAGCATATCCCAGGTATTTCCCAGGTGTTTCCCAGGTATTTCCCAGGTGTGTCCCAGGTGTATCCCCGGTGTTTCCCAGGTGTTTCCAAGGTGTAATCAGGTGTGTTCAGGTGCGCCCCAGGTGTATCCCAGGTGTATCCCAGGTGTGTGTCCCAGGTGTATCCCAGGTGTGTCCAGGTATTTCCCAGGTGTGTCCAGGTGTGTCCCAGGTGTGCCCCAGGTGTTTTCCCAGGTGTGTCCAGGTGTATCCCAGGTGTTTCCCAGGTGTGTCCAGGTGTATCCCAGGTGTGCCCCAGGTGTGTCCCAGGTGTGTGTCTCAGGTGTGTCCAGGTGTGTCCCAGGTGTGTCCAGGTGTGTCCCAGGTATTTCCCAGGTGTGTCCAGGTGTGTCCCAGGTGTGTCCTTACCCACGCAGGCTCCCCCCGGGGACAGCCGGTACCCGTGGCGCACTCGCAGCGGAAGCTGCCGGGGATGTTGACGCACTCGGCGTGCCGCTGGCACAGCGTCTCCCCGCTGCTGCACTCGTCGATGTCTGCGGGGACACAGGGCACGGGGACACTGGGGTGGCACTGGGAACATCCCAGGGGGGATCCCGGGAATGGATGAGCGGGGCTGGGATCGCTGATCCCGGCGGGAACAGCTCGGGAAGGAGCACGGGGATCGGGGAGTGCAAACTCCCAGTGCTGCGTAGGACATCCCAAAAATCCCCCGTGTGGAGCAGGACATCCCAAAAATCCCCACTGTGGAGCAGAACACCCCAAAAATCCCCCGTGTGGAGCAGGACATCCCAAAAATGCCCACTGGGGAGCAGGACATCCCAAAAATCCCCCGTGTGGAGCAGGACATCCCAAAAATCCCCACTGTGGAGCAGGACATCCCAAAAATCCCCACTGTGGAACAGAACACCCCAAAAATCCCCCGTGTGGAGCAGGACACCCCAAAAATCCCTCCCTGGAGCTGCCATAGCCCTTGTGGCGGTGTCCCAGAGGGAGGAGCCGGAATTGCCGCGGGGATGAGCTGCCCCCGGGGCGGGAGGAGCCGGAATTCCCCGGAATTGCCGCGGGGATGAGCTGCCCCCGGGGCAGAAGGAGCCGGAATTCCCCGGAATTGCCGCGGGGATGAGCTGCCCCCGGGGCAGGAGGAGCCGGAATTCCCCGGAATTCCCCGGTACCTTCGCAGATGAGCAGGATGTTGTTGTAGCTGAAGCCGATGGGGCACTCGCAGCGGAAGCTCCCGATCTGGTTGATGCAGACGCCGTTGGTGCAGATGGCCGGGATCTCGCTGCACTCATCGATATCTGCAGCGGTGCAACATCAGCATCCCACCCCGGCATCCCAGGAATGCTCCTCAACATCAGCATCCCACCCTCTGCATCCCAGAAATGCTCCTGAGCATCAACATCCCATCCTCTGCATCCTGGGAATGCTCCTCAACATCAACATCCTATCCTCTGCATCCTGGGAATGCTCCACAGCATCAGCATCCCAATCCTGAATCCCAGGAATGCTCCACAGCATCAGCATCCCATCCCTGCATCCTGGGAATGCTCCTCAACATCAGCATCCCATCCTCTGCATCCCAGAAATGCTCCTCAACATCAGCATCCCATCCTCTGCATCCCGGGAATGCTCCACAGCATCAGCATCTCAACCCAGCATCCCAGAACTGCTCTTCAACATCAACATCCCAACCCTGCATCCCAGGAATGCTCCACACCATCAGCATCCCAATCCTGAATCCTGGGAATGCTCCACAACATCAGCATTTTAGGAAAGCTCTACCCAGGACACAGCCCCTGCTTGCTCTGATTGTGTCCCTGCAGTAACAGCTCAGCTCTGGGACCAGGCTGGAAATGGGGAGCCCAGGGGGTCACTGGAATATTGGGATGGCTCTGGGGTCCCACCACCAACTCCCCCTCTTGCACTTCCTTCCCAGGAAGAGAAGATGAACTCATCTCCCACCTCCTCAGTCCCTGGCACTGCCAAGCCCCTTCTCCTTGCCCCAACCTGTCATTCCCCAAGAAGCCCCCATGGGATGACAGGAGCAGCCCTGGCCCCGTGGGATGCAGGATTCACTCACCAATGGGCTTCCCTGTGTGGATGTCAATGATGAATCCAGGGGCTTGGTTCCCACACAGGATCTGGTACTCGGCTGGAAAGGGAACACCGAGGCCATGGCAGTGCCCAGGGAGGGCCAGGAGTGCTGGCATTGGGCTCTGAGAGGCACCAGGGGCTCCCCACTGTGCTGGGAGTCACCCCCAGAGCACTCTCCTTCCTCCACATTTACCTTGTTGGTGCCCATGCCCCAAATTTCATGGGAAAATGGGAAATTGATGGGACAGGGATCACATGGGAAGGACTTAGAGCTGGCAGGGGTGACACAGGGACCCTGTGGGGCACTTAGGGGTGACACAGGGACCCGGTGGGGCACTTAGGGGTGACACAGGAACCCTGTGGGGCACTTAGGGATGGGACAGGGACCCTGTGGGGCACTTAGGAGTGACACAGGGACCCTGTGAGGACACTTACGGCTGGCAGGGGTGGGACAGGGCTCGCAGGGTTTGTTCCAGGCCTTGCCAATGTTGTAGGAGCAGCAGCACATCTTCTTGGTCATGTTGAAGGACAGCTCGTTCTCGCAGGTGTCGTTGTAGTTGCGGTAGCAAACGCTCTTCCTCATGTCTGCAAGGGCAGTGCCAGGCTTGGGACAGCCCTGGGAGTGGCACTGCCAGCCCCAGGAGTGGCAGGAAAGATCTCCAAAGAGAGCCCAAGCCATCACCCAGAGCAGAGCACCGAGTGCCACATCCAGCTCTGAATCCCAGCCCCTGTTTCCAGCACTTCTGCTCCATCCCCTTGGCACAGCTCCCTCTGGGATGGCAGTGCCAGCCCCCTCCCAGAGATCTGGAGCATTCCCCGTGGATTTGAGCCCTCCCCAGGAATCCAGAGCACCCAGAGCCATACCCATGCAGTTGTTTCCCCCGTTGACCTGCATGTACTCAGGTGGGCACACGCAGGTGTAGTTGCCCAGGGTGTTGTAGCAGGTGCCAGGGCCACAGATCCCGATGTGGGCAGAGCACTCATCAATATCTGTGGGAGGAAGGACTCAGAGCACTGGGCAGGGCTGGAGAAGGGCACAGGTGGGGTGGGGGTAGGCTTGGCATAAGGGATGGGTGGGTTTGGCACAGAGACCAGGCTGGGGACAGGCTGGTGATGAGGGAATCTGGAAAGGAAAGGGGAAGGGATGCTCCCAACCACTGCTGGGGCAGCTGGCACACACAGTCATCACCTTGGCACACACACAGGGTCCCCAGCCCTTGGAGCAGGTGTCACCCCCTGGAGGAGATGCCACACCCTGTCCCCAGCTCCTGGAGGAGATGCCACTCCTGTCCCCAGCCCCTGGAGGAGGTGCCACCCCTTGTCCCCAGCCCCTGGAGGAGGTGCCACCCCTGTCCCCAGCCCCTGGAGGAGGTGCACCCCCTGTCCCCAGCCCCTGTCCCCGGTACCCTCGCAGATCCGGGTGTCCTCGTTCAGGTAGTAGCCCAAGGGACACTCGCACTGGAAGCTGCCGAAGGTGTTGACACAATTCCCGCCCTGGCACAGCCCTGGCAGCTCCTGGCACTCGTCAATGTCTGAGGAGGGACAGCAGGGGGACATTTTCACTGCCTGTGCCACCCCCCAGCTGCAGGGAGATCAGCCCACCATGCCCAGCCCTGCTCTGCATGGCCAAGGACAGCCACACGTTGTGCCCATCACTCGGGGGTCAGCGGGCACCCAGTGCCATGGCACAGAGTGTCCCTGCAGACCTGGGGTCCCCAGAACGCAGAGCCATGGCACAGACTGTCCCCACAGCCCTGGGGTGCCCAGAACCCAGTGCCATGGCACAGACTGTCCCCACAAGCCCTGGGGTCCCCAGAACCCAGAGCCATGGCACGGAGTGTCCCCATAGTCCTGGGGTCCCCCAGCACCCAGTGCCATGGCACAGAGTGTCCCCATAGTCCTGGGGTCCCCCAGCACCCAGTGCCATGGCACAGAGTGTCCCTGCAGCCCTGGGGTGCGCAGAACCCAGAGCCATGGCACAGACTGTCCCCAAAAGCCCTGGTGTCCCCAGAACCCAGTGCCAAGGCACAGAGTGTCCCCACAGTCCTGGGGTCCCCCAGCACCCATTACCATGGCACAGACTGTCCCCAAAAGCCCTGGTGTCCCCCAGCACCCAGCACCCAGTGCCATGGCACAGAGTGTCCCCAAAAGCCCTGGGGTCCCCTAGCACCCAGTGCCATGGCACAGAGTGTCCCCACAGCCCTGGGGTCCCCCAGCACCCAGAGCCATGGCACAGACTGTCCCCACAGCCCTGGTGTCCCCCAGAACCCACTGCCATGCACAGAGTGTCCCCACAGACCTGGGGTCCCCCAGCACCCAGAGCCATGGCACAGACTCTCCCCACAGCCCTGGGGTCCCCCAGCACCCCATCCCTCAGGAAGGGCTGTAGGAACAGGGGTAACTCACCCTCCAGGATGACGGTGATGGGGTTGGGCCGGAACCCTTCTCCCCCAGGGCAAAGGGTCTTGTACTCGGCTGTGGAGAAAGGCAGGGAGAGCTGAGGGGGCTGAGGGGGCTCCCCTGAAGCAGGAGGGTGGGCAGAGCCAGGAGAGGCCCAGCAGGAACAGCCACGGGGCTGTGGCCAGGGCTGGGATGGAGCAGCTCCATCCCCATCCCACAGCCTGCCCTCCCATCCAAGGGAGATCCCACATTCCCTCCCCAGCCCACTGGGAATGAAAGATCCCAACCTGCACCCCCTAAACACAACAGCCTGGCCTCTCCCACCCCACCCCACTCTGCCCTGCCCGGGGTGGAGCAGTAAATCCCAAACTCAGCACCTCCAGCCTGGATTGAGGATCCACCAGGGAGCGACCCTGCCCCTGTTCCCTCCATCCCGAGCTGTTCCCCACTCACTGGTGTTGGCTGGAGGGCAGAGCTCGCAGGGGTTGCCCCAGGCACGGCCCAGGGAGCAGCAGCAGGAGGCCCTGGTGACCCCCACGCCGATCTCAGCGCTGCAGGAGATGCCCCCATCCCCTCGGTCCTGTGTGTCCAGGAAGCAATTCCCAACGCGGGTATCTGCACAGACACAGAGCTGCTGAGCAAAGAGACCTCTCCTGGAGAGCTTGGGGGGGCAGGAGGGGTGGGATCGTGGAATTCTGGAATGGTTTGGGATGGAGGGGACCTTAAAGAGACCCCGCTCCACGCCCTGCAAAGGAATGGGAAATCTTCCAGGGATAAGGAAAATTTGGGGGTTACTGGGGCCCTGTGCTGGCAGCTGTGTGGGAACATGGAATCCAAAATGGTTTGGGCTGAAAGGACCTGAAGGATCATCCTGGCCGTGGGCAGGGACACCTTCCACTGTGCCAGGCTGCTCCAAGCCCTGTCCAACCCAGCCTTGGGCACTGCCAGGGAATAAAACAGCTCCAGAGCTGCCCTGGAGCAACAGGGCAGCAATGAGAGTGCTGTGACAGTGACACCAGGTGGGACACACCCAACGGGATGTGGGTTCTGCTGCTGCTGAAGGGTTAAACCCATGGGGACAGCCAGGTATGGCCAGCCAGGCAGGGACAGCCAGGTATGGCCAGCCAGGCAGGGACAGCCACCCTCGCTGTGTCCAGTTCCAGGCACACAGGACCACCAAGAAGGACCCCAGGGTGGGTCTGGGGGCGTCCCACTCACCCACACAGCCCACCCCCGTGGGGTTCAGCTCGAAGTCCTGGGGGCAGTTGCACAGGTAGCTGCCCGGGGTGTTGACACAGAGCCCGTTGATGCAGTTCACAGGGTCTGCACACTCATTGATGTCTGAAAGGACGGACAGACGGACACTGAGATCAAGGTGAGCGCTGCCAGGAAAGCCCAGCCCAGCCCCAGCTCTGTGCCCAGGTGTATCCCACCCTTCCAGAGCACACTGTGCCACCCTCACCTCCCTGCCCAGACGAGGAGCAGAGCCACACTCAGCTGTGCCCCCTGGCCACGCCAGCAGCAAAAAACCATGAACTGGTTTCAGGCTGCCATGGATGGGCCCAGCAGAGCCCAGAGCAGGGAGCCAGGAGCCCTGACCTGTGCAGTTGCCCCCACTCCTGTCCAGCTCATATCCATCATCACAGGCACAGCGGAACATCCCGGGCAGGTTCTGGCAGGTGCCAAACACACAGATGTTCTGGAAGGTGCATTCGTCAATGTCTGCAAAACAGGGACAGCTGGGGACAGGCTGTGGCAGGCTGAGGGCCAGGACAGGCTGATCCTGCTCCCAGCTCCTGCCCAGCTGTGACCAACCAACCCCAGGATGGTCCTGGTGCTATTTGGGACAATCTCCTTGGGAAGCTGTGACCAACCAACCCAGCCCAGGATGGTCCTGGTGCCATTTGGGACAATCTCCTGGGGGAGCTGTGACCAACCAACCCCAGGATGGTCCTGGTGCCATTTCAGACAATCTCCTGGGGGAGCTGGGCCAACTCACTCTCTCCCACTCTCTCCCCTCTCCCCTGCTCTCCTGGTTTTCCATTTTGCAGCAGTCCAGGCTCAGTCCAAGCTCTCTGAAGGCTGGGGACCAACCGCCACCAGTGGCAGAGGTGGCACCTCTGGAGCCTGGCACCAGCAGGTGCTGGGGCTGGCTCATGGACCAGGAGGTGCCAGCAGAGGCCAGAGAGGGCCAGGAGGGGGTCAGGGCCCGGGCACTCACCCTGGCAGGCCTTGCTGTCCTCGGTGGGGTTGAAGCCCATCTCGCACTCGCAGCGGTACCCGCCGGGCGCGTTGAGGCACTGCCCGTTCTCACACAGGTTCACGTTGTCTGCACACTCGTCCACGTCTGCAGGCAGGGACACGGGGCTGGGGGCTGCCCTCTGCCAGCCCAGGGAGACCCCAGGAGGGTGCCCACCCACGGCTGGGGGGCTGCCATGGCCCTGAGCCTCCCCTGACACCTGTGAGGAGGGGCTGGAGCCCTGTGGCACAGACCAGGCTGTGCTGTGGGGGACCCCAGCCAAGGCAGAACCCAGCAAGGCTGGTGGCTCAGAGGGGCTGTCCAGGATTGGAAGACACTGTGTGTATTCTATTTCCATATTTGTCAGAGGTGGGGCAGATATCTTCTCTTAATTGGGCAGTTTTCTTTATCTCTTCCACAACCAATCCTCCCTCCAGGAGATATCTGCTGTTCATGGGTCATTAATTATTAATTATCTTCTGTTCACGGGCCATTAATTATTAATGATCTTCTGTTCATGGCCCATTGAGTGTCCCTGCATGGCTGATCCAATCCCATCATCCCATGGGGAGAAGCTCCGCCCAGGGGAGGAGCCAAGCATTCCTACCTGGATACAATCTGAGATTTTGGGATACCAGAGCAGCGTTTTCCCCCTGCATTGCCAGAGGAGCAGCTTTCTGCTGCCCTGCATTGCCAGAGGGAGCCCAGGCCCATCTCCAGCACCAGAGGAAAACTCCCCCCTTGTGCAGGATCCCTGCTCCAGCAGAACCACAGCTGGCACTGCAGGAGGGCTGAGCCACCACCCTGGGATGGGGCTGTGCCACCACCCTGACACACAGCACATCAGCTCCTATTCTGACACTGTCAGTGGTTTGTTTGCACTATTGCATTTGTATTTTTAATTTCCCTACTACAGAACTGCTATTCCTATTCCCACATCTTTCCCTGAGATCCCCTTAACTTTAAAATTACAACAATTCGGAGGGAGGGGGTTTACATTTCCCATTTCAGGGGAGGCCCTACCTTCCTCAGCAGACAGAACCTGCCTGTTCAAACCAGGACAGGGGCTGGGGTCAGTCCCAGCCCTGTTCTGTGCCAGCCCCGGGCTCACCTGAGCAGGAGAAGCCGTCGCCGTTGAAGCCGTCGCGGCAGGCGCAGCGGTACGAGCCGGGTGTGTTCACACAGTTGGCGTTCAGGTTGCACTTGTGCTCCTCAGTTGCACACTCATCCAGGTCTGGGCATGGATAACAGCCTGTCAGTGCCTGGCCTGGCTAATCTGGAATGAGCCTGGGGTCCTGGATAAGCTGGACTCACTTATGGAAGCACAGAGTGGTGTGGGTGGGAAGGACCATAAGGATCGTCCAGTTCCACCCCCAGGGTCACCTTCCACCAAGCCCTGTCCAGCCTGGCATTTTTGTGGCTTTGGTCTGAGTCTGAACAGCTACAGGGGCACACAAATGGCCCAGGAGACTGTCTGGAGGCTTCAGCACATCCCTGAGAGCCTCTATGGCCACCACCAGGACACAGCTGACCCACTGACCTGCCACCAGCTACATCTGCATGGCTTTAAATCCCTCCAGGGATAGAGACTGGGCCAGGCTGGACAATTTGATGAAGACATTTTCCCAATATCCAACCTAAACCTCTGCTGGCACAGCTCTGAGGCCATTCCGTCTTGTCCTGTTGTCCCCTGGGAGCAGAGCCTGACCCCCCAGCTGTCCCCTCCTGTCAGGGAGCTGTGCAGGTCCCCTCTGAGCCTCCTCTTCTCCAGGTTGAACCCCTCCATCCCAGCCCAGCCTCCCCAGAGCCCCTGGAGAGGGCTGGCCCTGCCCTGGTGAGCACTCACCGTTGCACTTGAGCCCGTCCCCGAGCCAGCCCGAGCGACACTTGCACTTGAAGCTGCCGGGGACGTTGATGCAGGAGGCGTGCATGTCACAGTTGTGGGCCCCGATCTCACACTCATCGATGTCTGCAGAGGAAGGACACCCAGCTCAGCTCCCCCAGCACAGCAGGGCTGAGCCTGGGCTGATCCCACTCCCGCAGCTCCCAGGGCTTTGGGGGAGAGGCTGGGGGATACTGCAGCTGAGGAGCTCAGCCCTGGCAAACGTGCAAAGCTCCTGGCTTGGCCATCACCTGGGAACAGGTGGGTCCTGACCCTCTGTGCCTGCCCAGGACATCCCACAGCATCCCCCACACAGCACCCTGGGCTGGGGCTGTGTCCAGGGCAGTTTCCCATTTTTCCCTACTGGCAGCCCCAGCTCCAGGTGTGCTGAGCTCCCACCTGTGCACCCCGTGGTTCCCTTCTTGACGAAGTAGCCCAGCTGGCAGTGGCAGATGAAGGAGCCCTTGGTGTTCTCACACTCGCCGTGCAGGCAGATGTTGGGGTTGAGGTCGCACTCGTTCACATCTGCAGGACAAAAGCACCCATGGGACACCCCGAGGACCCCCCCAGTGTGGCTCTGGGGACAGGAAACAGAACTGGGACACAGCCAGGGCACAGCCAGGGCCTCACCAATGCAGGTCTTCATGTCCAGGGATGCCATGAAGCCGTCGAAGCAGAGGCAGCGGTACTCGCCGGGGATGTTGGTGCACTGCCCCCCGTCACAGATCTCAGGGTTATCCTCACACTCATCAATATCTGCAGAGAGGAGACCATGCCAAGGTGAACACAGGGAAAGCTGGAGCACCAGGGGGAAGGAGGAAATCCCAAATTGTGAGCAGTTGGATGTGGCAGTGCAAAGCAAAGTCATCCATCTCTGGAAGGGACTTGAAAATGAGACCCCCTCATCCTGGAGCCAGCTGTGGGGCACACAGAGGTTCCTGGGGCAGCACCTGCAAGAGCCAAGGTGGGCACTGACCTGCACAGGACCTCTTGTCTGGCATCAGGGCATAGCCTTCACTGCAGCTGCACTCGTAGCTGCCCTCGGAGTTGGAGCAGTGGGTGTCACAGCCCCCGTTGGTGATGGTGCACTCGTCGATGTCTGGGGACAACCACAGCACCCTGAGCTGGCAGGGACCCACAGGGACCCAGCCCTGCACAGACAAGGGCCCAAGCAGCAGTTTGGGTGGGAGAAGAGGACACAAATCTCCCCCAGCCCCAAGAGAACACCTCATCCCTTCTGCCCAGCCCTGTGCCAGCAGCACCGATTTGGCTGCCACCCACCCACGACATTCCCCATTTCCTTTACCCTCTGAACACAGCACCCACGAGCCCGGGAGGGTTCTGGGCTCATGCCAGGGCTCTGGAAGGACCCTTTGGAGGGGCACTCACCCACACAGCCCTGCCTGTCCGGGGTGGCCTGGAAGCCTGAGTCGCAGGAGCACTGGTAGGTGCCGATGACGTTGACGCAGCGCCCGTTGCGACAGAGGTTGTCACTGAGGGAGCACTCGTTGATGTCTGAGGGGACAAGAGCACTTGGAGCAGCCAGCCCTGCTCAGGCCATGCTCAGGCCATCATCTGGTGCCCAAGCTGAGTTTTTTCCCACTGGTCAAAGGGAGCAGCAAAATGAACAACACCAATGCAACAAAGCGCTGGGAATCGGCTTGGTCTGGATGAGCTCTTGGTGTTGGAATGAGCCCCTCTTGGATGAGCTGGACATACTTATCATGGAAGCACAGAAGGATTTGGGTGGGAGGGACCTTAAGGATCATCCATGAGCAGGGACACGGGCAGGGACACAATTCCCCAGCCCAGGCTGCTCCAAGCCCTTGGCCACCTCCAGGGATGGGATGTATGGGACGGGATGGAGACACCCACAGCCCTGCAGGAGCTCTGCCCGTGGGGTTTCCCTGCTGAGCCCCTCACCAATGCAGGTGTTGCCCTCGGCTGTCAGCTCGTGCCCAGGGGGGCAGATGCACTCGAAGCTGCCGTCGGTGTTCATGCAGATCCCGCCCCGGCACAGCAGCGGGTCCCGCTCGCACTCGTTGATGTCTGCACGGGAAAATGGGATTGGTCCCTTCCAGAGGCTTCTCCACTGGGGGAGCATCCCAGAACGGGGAATATCACAGGGTGAACAGGGCAGGGAGTGTAGGGCTTGGCTCCCAGAACAGGGAATATCACAGGGTAAACAGGGCAGGGAAAGCTGGGCTTGGAAAAGCTGGGCTTGATTCCAGAACAGGGAATATCACAGAGTTAACAGGGCAGGGAAAGCTGGGCTTGGATCTCAAAACAGGAACTATCACAGGGTAAACAGGGTAGGGAGTGCAGGGCTTGGCTCCCAGAAAAGGGAATATCACACAGGTAACAGGGCAGGGAAAGCTGGGCTTGGAAAAGCCAGGCTTGGATCCTAGAACAGGGAATATCACAGAGTCAACAGGGCAGGGAAAGCTGGGCTTGGAAAAGCTGGGCTTGGATCCTAGAACAAGGAATATCACACAGGTAACAGGGCAGGGAAAGCTGAGCTTGGAAAAACCGGACTTGATCCCAGAACAGGGAATATCACAGGGTAAACAGGGCAGGGAAAGCTGGGCTTGGAAAAGCCGGGCTTGATCCCAGAACAGGACTATCACAGGGTTAACAGGGCAGGGAAAGCTTGGATCCCAAGAACAGGGAATATCACAGGGTTAACAGGGCAGGGAAAGCTTGGATCTCAAAACAGGGAATATCACACAGGTAACAGGGCAGGGAGTGCAGGGCTTGTCTCCAGTGGTCTCCTGGTTGGAGTCTGAATGTTTGGAAATCCCAGCTCGTGCCTCGACCTCAGCAGAACCCAAGAGCCCCTCAGTGACAGCAGAGAAAGGGACTGAGGTTGGATATATTTAAAAACCCCTCATTTTTCTCTCATGTTTATTTTCCTGACTCCAGCATGGAAGTTAAGAATGGGTTCTTTTCCTTGACTTGGCTAAAACACTGATGAGATTTTCAGGTAAAGAGGGCTGGGATACACCTGAAAATGGGGGCGACAGGTCCCTACCAAACACCCCCAGGTCAGTGGGAGCCTGTTCCTGGTGAATCCCAGGCTGCATTTTCACTGCTGGTGCTGTCCCAAAGAATTCCTCCCTCAGGAGGCTGAAGCCAAATTCTTTGGCCAAACACAGGTGGGAAGAGGTTAATCCTTGACCACAGGCAACGACAAAATGTCACCATCCCCTTGGGGGTGAGATGACTCAGCTCCCTGTCACCCAGAAAAAAAGGATAAAGTGGAATTGGACAAGTAAGAGCGAGCATTAAATTTCAAAAAAGAACAATGAAATTTATATCCTTCTATAAAGATTAGAAATCAGACTGCTGCAAGAAGGCAGCAGGTCATGGGTGAGGACTGTGACACTCCCAGGGTCCCAGAAATGGAGCAGGAGGAGGAGGGTGATCAGTGGGAGCTGTGGAAACCCACGCTACAAATTGAACGGAAAAGACAAAGCCCCTGCCAGGGACAGTGATTTATTTTAAAGAGCACAGAGAATAAAACACGAAAAATAAATAAATGGTGTTGAATCATGGCTTGAAGTGGTTTGAAAGTCCAAGCCAAAGCAGAATATTAAGAGCAGGTCAGTGAGACAAGTGAGTCTGGCTGGACAGAGGACAGGAACGTGGAATGCCAGGAATTAGAGGACAGCAGGAGTCTGGCTGAGCTGTTGGAGACAAACTGAGGTACTGAGGTCACTGATGGGATTTTTTAAGCTCCGAACAAGAAATTATTCAATTGAAAACAGATGAGACTCTGACAGAATAAAAACAAGCCTTGGGCAGACTGGAGGAGCTGTAAGGAACTGAGTGAGGATAAAGGGAGGCTAAAAGGGCAGGTGAAGGGAACCCCTGTAACTGAGAGGGTGGAAGGGGGCACAGGGTGTCCCAAAGCCCCTATAATTGAGAGGGTGGAAGGGGGCACAGTGTTCCAGAGGTGGAAGGGGGCACAGAGTGTTCCTGAGGTGGAAGGGGGCACAGGGTGTCCCAAAGCCCCTAAAATTGAGAGGGTGGAAGGGGACACAGGGTGTCCCAAAGCCCCTATAACTGAGAGGGTGGAAGGGGACACAGGTTGTCCCAGAGGTGGAAGGGGGCACAGGGTGTCCCAAAGCCCCTATAACTGAGAGGGTGGAAGGGGACACAGAGTATTCCAGAGGTGGAAGAGGGCACAGGATGTCCCAAAACCCCAATAAATGAGAGGTGTCCCAGAGGTGGAAGAGGGCACAGGGTGTCCCAAAGCCCCTATAACTGAGAGGGTGGAAGGAGACACAGAGTGTCCCAGAGGTGGAAGGGGGCACAGGATGTCCCAAAACCCCTATAACTGAGAGGGTGGAAGGGGACACAGAGTGTTCCAGAGGTGGAAGAGGACACAGGATGTCCCAAAACCCCAATAAATGAGAGGTGTCCCAGAGGTGGAAGGGGGCACAGGGTGTCCCAGAGGTGGAAGGGGGCACAGGGTGTCCCAGAGCTCCCCATGGAAATGAGAATTGACCCACGCAGTGTTTGGGGAGCTGGGCAGCTCTGGCTGTGCCCTGCCCTGTCCCAGGAGGGTCAGGAGGTCCCTCAGGGGCTCAGCCTTGCTCACCCATGCAGTTCTTCATCATCATGAAGCCGCTCTCGTAGCCCTCGAAGCACTCGCACTCGAAGCTGCCCGGGGTGTTCACGCACGAGCCGTGGCCACACAGGTCGGGGGAGATGCGGCACTCGTCGATGTCTGGGTGACAGGAGGAGATTTTAAAATCACAGGAAATTCAGGGGAGTTAGAAAGAAACTTAGGCTTAGTAGGGAAAATGTTAAAGGTAGGCCCTGGGAAATGTTAGGCCTTGTGTTTGTTAGAGCATGTGAAACTGCACCTGTGTTGTCAGTATGTGATAAATGAGATCATTGTTAGATGTAATAATTAGATGTAATTATTGCTTAAAGAATCATGAGAAACTAGATTAGGGGTTTGAGGGGGTTCACGAGAAATCCATTCTTGGGTGAAATCAATGTGTACAATAGAACTATGTAAGTTTAATAATTAATATGCAAGTTATATGACAACAGAATATAAAGCAAGTTCAGCTCGAAACCATGTCGGGTCAGATTTGGATCTGTGCACACCTGACACCCAGAGCTCTTCAATAAAAGCACCTGCATGTAATCATTCTGTGATTATGTGCTCCTGAATGATAACATGGGGACAAGGACAGGCCACCAGCAGGGCCACAGACAACACTGGGCTGCCTGCAGGCTCACCAGGGACCAGCAGGCAAAGGAATTCCCCATCCTTGGAGAGGCTGCTGCAGTTCTGCTGCTCCCTGGGGCAGGGCTGAGCCTTCACCCCACAGGCAGGAGGAGCCTTGTGGAATCATGGAATTCCTGGATGGTTTGTGTTGGAGGAACCTTAAATCCCACCCAGTGCCACCCCTGTCATGGCAGGGACACTTCCACTGTCCCAGGCTGCTCCAAACCCTGTCCAACTTGGCCTTGATGCTCCTGCTCATGGTCCTGCCCTTGGTACCCCCATCCCTCTGAGCCCCCCAAAAGCAGCAGCAGCACCAGCCCAGAGGGGGTGGGGGTCCCTCACCTGTGCAGTTCCTCTCCTCAGCATCCAGAGCGAAGCCGTTGCCGCAGATGCACCTGAAGCTGCCGATGGTGTTCCTGCAGGTGCCGTGGGTGCAGAGCCCAGAGAACACCTTGCACTCGTTCACATCTGGGGGCACCAGAGACATCCAGCCAGGGGGGCTCTCCATGAACCCCCCCAGCTCAAGCACCAGCCCTGAGTACCCTTCCTCACCTGCTGCAGTGTGATTTCAGGGTTTACCTCACAACCTGGGTCTGATGATTCCCTCCCAGTGTCAGTCTCCTCTCCTTTCCCCACCCTGACCCCTGATTGTCTGTAAATCCTGGAATTCCAGAAGGGCACTGAGTGATTGGCAGATTCAAAGGATGCCCTCTACCCCTGGGGCGCATTGGGCCATCCAGGTGTCCTTTGTCCCTCTCCTCCTGTCCCTGCTTGGTGGCTCCCTGTCCCTTCCCTGCCCTCTCCCTGGGGTTCAAAGGAGATGCAACGACGGGGTCAGGGCCAGAATAAAGCTCTGGATCCAAACCCTCCATCAGAACCAACTCCTTTCCTTCACCATCACCTAAAGCTTCTCCACAGAGGGAAACCTGAGGAGCAGCCCCTGTTACAGGGGAAGCTCCATCCCACCAAAAGTGTCTCTGGGGTGAAACACCACACATCCATCTACTAAAAGTCATCCCACTCTTTTGCCACAGAGACAGGTTCACTCAATAACAGCTGCTCGTAAGTAGCTCGCTTGGGTCTCGGGGTGACAAACTTAAATTCATTTTGCTTGGTTTTTCTTGCTAGACCAGGGTGCAATAGGTACAAGGGTTGATCTTTGCTGCTCATAGCTTAGTTTTCATTATTATTTCATCTTTCCCTTATGGTATGTAGTCTATACTGTGTCAATGATGTCTTTTCTATCACCTATACTGGGACTAGTAAATGCTTTAGTTGGCCAAAGTGTCTGTGGGGTGAAACACCACACATCCAGCTAGCTAAAAATGGGGTGAAACACCACACATCCAGGTGGCTAAAAATGGGGTGAAACACCACACAGCCAGCGGGCCAAAAATGGGGTGAAACACCACACATCCAGCTGGTCAAAAATGGGGTGAAACACCACACATCCATCTAGGCCAAAAATGGGGTGAAACACCACACATCCAGCTGGCCAAAAGTGTCAATGGGGTGAAACACCACACACCCAGTTGGCCAAAAGTGTCAATGGGGTGAAACACCACACATCCAGTTGGCCAAAAGTGTCAATGGGGTGAAACACCACACACCCAGCTAGCTAAAAATGGGATGAAACACCACACACCCAGCTAGCTAAAAATGGGATGAAACACCACACATCCAGCTGGTCAAAAATGGGGTGACACATCACACATCCAGCTAGCCAAAAGTGTCAATGGGGTGAAACACCACACATCCAGCTAGGCAAAAGTGTCAATGGGGTGAAACACCACACATCCAGCTGGCCAAAAATGGGGTGAAACACCACACATCCAGCAGGCCAAAAGTGTCAATGGGGTGAAACACCACACACCCAGCTAGCTAAAAATGGGGTGAAACACCACACATTCAGCTGGTCAAAAACGGGGTGAAACACCACACATCCAGCCAGCCAGAAGTGTCTCTGGGGTGACACACCACAGTTGCCACTCTTTGGTTCAGCACCAGCCCAGCCGAGGCAGGTCTGGACTGCGATGTTGGCGGCTCCAACACTCACCTTTGTAGAAGGGCCTTCCCGAGAGCACGTCGCCGCGGTTGGCGAAGCCGGGCCCGCGGGGACACAGCGCCTTGAACTCGGCAGAGCCGGCACGGGGACACTCCTCGCAGTCGGAGCCCCAGGCCGAGCCCACGGAGCAGCAGCACATGTCCATGCGGAACTTGCCGGGCAGCGGCTCCGTGCACTCGTCCTCGTCCCAGCGCATGTAGCACTGCTCCACCCGCACGTCTGGGGACACAGCAAGGCACGCCTGGGTTTGCTGCCCACCCTGGGATCCTCTGCTGCGTTGTGGTGTGTCGGGACCCAGCACATCCCTCTGGCTGTCCTGAGCAGCCAGGACCCCTGCCAGGGGTCTCAGAGACCCTGGCACAGAGCCCAAGGTGCCTCTGTGGGTTTGATTATAACCCGTGGAGCAAATTACCAACCTTCTATGAACACCAGCAAGCCACAACAGTTTAAGTAGAATATTAGTGAAGTTATCACAGGGTGAATTATGCATTTTGGGATTTTGGTACAGGGGGGTTATGGAGACAAGATGGAGGGAACTGGGAGTGTCCAGCCTTTCTCCTTCTTCTTCTTAGCCTCCATGTTCTGTGGTGATGTTGGCACTCACAGATTGGTTTAGAGTAGAAGCTCACTGTCTAACACAGGTGATGGGCATTGGGAAGTAACTGTAAACATTGTACACGTAGTTTGTAATATAAAGACATAACACCTCCCCGGGGGCAGGCAGAGTGCCTGTGGCTGCCCTGCTGAGCTGACCTCGGCAGGGCAGGAGAAAATTTTTATTGATAAGATAAAATAAACAATGCTAAGACCAAGAAATTAAGAGCTCCGACTCCTTCTTTAAGCGCCGGGCTAGGAAAAGAGACTTTGAAACTTTTCTCGAAGTCACTCTGACAAACTAATGATCTCGACAGTGGTGTCAGGGTTTACCTCAGAAACCCAGTCCCTCCCATGATCATTCCCTCCCAGGTGTGTCAGTCACCTCTCCTTTCCCCTCCCAGCACTGTCTGTCAGTCTGGCATTCCAGAAGGGCATTGAGTGATTGGCAGATTCAAAGGATGCCCAAATGTGTCTGTTAAGTAAATGTAAATATCTCGAAAAACTATAAAAGCAACCCCAAAAGCTGAAACTCTGGTTCAGCTGGGAGGTTTTTTTGGGGGTCTTTCAATTCCCAAGAATTCCTGGTGGGGAGGTGGCAAGTGGGAGGGCAGGATGGGGGTACAGGAGGTGTCCTTACCCACGCAGGTCCTGGCAGTGCCATCCAGGGTGAGGCCCTCGGGGCACTCGCAGCGGAAGGAGCCGGCCGAGTTCACGCAGCGCCCGTTGGGGCACACGCCCGGGAACACCTCGCACTCGTTCACATCTGTGGGGTGGCACGGGTCAGGGGTGGGGAGGGACAGCACGGGGACACAGCCAGGGGGGCCTCAAGGGGCTCCTGGAGGAGCCCAGAGCTGCCCACCAGGCTCCAGGTGGCAGCTTAGCCATGAAACCCGGGCAGAAACAGAGCCAGGATCTGGGCACAGACACACGGACAGACAGACAGACACAGGGCCAGAGAGTGGAGACCCCCCTAAGACACAGAGAGGCAGGAGAACAATGTCACATTGCCAAGAAAAGCAGTTTTCCCTTGCTGCAGCACTTTACCTTCACAGGTGACCCCCTTCATGCGGGCGTAGCCCCGGGGACAGGCGGTGTCTGCAAGGGACAGGGAGGTCAGCAAGGAAACCCTTCCAGCTTCCCCACAGAACCATGGAATATCCAGAGCTGGGAGGGACCCACAGGATCACCCAGCCCGACTCCTGCCCCTCCACAGCACCCCACCAACCCCACCGTGTCCCTGAGAGCGCTGGCAGTGCCCGAGAGCATCCTCGGGGGATTTCTCGCTGTCCCTGCTCTCCATCCCACTCCGGCGTGTCCTCGGGAATGCCCGGGGCTGGCAGAGCCTCACCGATCTCGCAGCGCTCGCAGGGGCTGCCCAGGCTGCCCCCAGGGTGGCACAGCACTCGGATTTCAGCGTGGCCCCGTTGATGTTGACCTCGCAGCGCCCGTCCTGGATGTTGAGCCAGCAGGTGCCCTTCATGCTGTCTGTGGGGACACACCGGGGCTCAGGGGCTGCCCCGTGCCCCCAGCCCGGGGCTGGCAGCCCTGAGAGGCAGCTCTGAAGGGCTGTCCCTCCCCACTGCTCCTGGGAGTCACTGATCCCTTAGGATGTGGTTGTTCCCACAACCCAGAGCCCTAAAACCCTTCCAGTGCCACCCCTGCCATGGGGCACCATCCCTGGTCCCACGGTGCTGCAGCCTGGCCTTGGGCACTGCCAGGGACCCAGGGGCACCCACAGCTGCTCTGGGAATTCCATCCCAGGCTCCCAACACCCTCCCAGCCAGGAATTCCCCCCCATCATCCCATCCATCCCTGCCCTGTGGGATTCCTGTCCCCGTGCCAGGCCGGGTGACGGTGCAGGGTGACACTGGCAGTGCCACCCAGGCTGGCAGGAGCTGGCCCTGCTCACCCACACAGATGGTGCCACTGGGGTCCAGTTTGCTGCCCGGGGAGCACTCGCAGGCGAAGGAGCCGGCGTTGTTCCTGCACAGCCCGTTCACACACGGGTTGGACGTGCACTCGTTGATGTCTGAGGGGACAAAGGGACAGGGGGACAAGGGGACAAAGGTCACTGGGGGCAGTGACAGGGACGCGGCCCTGGGGAGACACAAACTGGAGGAGGTGAGAGCACAGAGAGTGAAGAATGGTGGGTTTAAATTGGTTTTTAAATGGTTTTGAATAGAAAAATAAAATTAAAAATGTGTTCAAATATATTATATATAAATATATAAAGTAATTAATATAGGAATTACATGAAATAAACATAAAATATAAAAACATAAAATATAAAGAAGATAAAATATTATATAATATACTAATATATATAGTACATCATAAATATATATATATATGGTATGTTATATATCTATTATATAATAGATATTATATAATAGATATTATATATATTATAATATATTATATATAATAAAATCTATAATATATCTATATATAATATAATCTATAATATATTATAATCTATTATATAATATATAGTATATATTTATTGTATTGTGTATATATAATATATAATATATTATATATTATTAAATTAATAATAAATTATAAATTATATATATACTCCATATAAATATATAAATTATCGATATAAACATGCAACATAAAGAGCCCTAATAACAACATCAAAAAAGACAAGACTTAAAAAAAATATTTGGGTTGAGGGTGGTTGGAGCACTTGTGTGCAAAGTGCCAGTTCTCAAATATTTGAGGCCTCTGCGCACAGGAAACCATTTTTCCTCCTCCAAATCACAGCCTTTCAATCCAATTCCCCAAACCCTGCAATTTTGGTCAGGCCTCAAGCTCAAATTTTGTGGCCCTGGAGGAAATTGCTCTGGTTTCCAGGCTCAGACGTTTTGGGGTCAGGTGTCCATTCTGCTTTGAACCCAGTGTGAAATATCACTACAACCCCCAGAAAAAAACCCTAAAAATGAGTTTAAACCCCCTGAACCCCAAAGGTGTCGCTGCTACAGCCCAGAGCAGTGTGGAGGGGAGGGAAGCAGGGATTTGCAGCTCCAGGCAGGAGCTCAGGCCGTGGTTTTTGCAGCTGCTGGGGTGCCCGGCCCCGTTACCTTCGCAGGTGTCGGTCTCGGTGCGGAACACGAAGCCCTTGGGGCAGGTGCAGGTGTAGCTGCCAGGGGTGTTCCTGCACAGCCCGTTGTCACACAGCAGCCGGTTGACGCTGCACTCGTCCACATCTGGGGACAGACGTGGCACCCGTCAGCTGCTTTGGGCTGGGAAGGGTTAATTTCCCCCATGTGCAGTCACGGGAGGGACCCAGGGGATCATTGATCCAACCTCAGCCTCTGCACAGGAACCCAAACGATCCCAGCCTGTCCCAGAGCGGTGCCCAAGGGCTCCTGGAGCTCTGGCAGGGCTGGGAAGGGACCATTCCCTGGGGAATTCAGTGCCCAGCATCCTCAGGGGGAAGAACCTTTCCTGATCTCCATCCCAAACCCCTGAACCTCTCCCTGATCTCCATCCCAAACCCTTGAACCTTAACCTGATCTCCATCCCAAATTCCTGAACCTTCCCCTGATCTCCATCCCAAATCCCTGAACCTTTCCCTGATCTCCATCCCAAACCCCTGAACCTTTCCTGATCTCCATCCCAAATCTCCTGAACCTTTTTCTGATCTCCATCCCAAACCCCTGAACCTTTTTCTGACCTCCATCCCAAACCCCAGAACCTTTCTCTGCTGTCCATCCCACCCCCCTGGCACAGCTCCAGCCATTCCCTGGGTCCTGTCCCTGCTCCCAGAGCAGAAATCAGAGCTGTCCCTGCTCTCCTGGAGGTGCTGAACACCAGCCCACAGGGAGCAGGGCACAAATTCCTCATTTTCCTTTCCCCACTGAAAATCCTTATCCCACAACCCATGAGCTCTCCAGCTTCCACCCTTCCATTCTCCCCCAGCCATTTCTGTGGGGAATTTGGATGATGCTGGAGGGGACCAGGGGCTGCAGCATCTCCTGGAGGTGCCTGGCACCCCCTGATCCCCATCCCTGACTCACCCACGCAGTTCTTGCCCGTGGGGTCGGACTCGTAGCCCAGGTTGCAGATGCAGCGGTAGCTGCCCCGCAGGTTCTCACACTCCCGTTGGGGCAGATGTCGGGGTTCAGGGCACACTCGTTGATGTCTGACAGGCAAAAAGAGGCACGTGAGGTGGAGCCCAGCAAAATGCAAAGACACAAATATTTCAACCCCCCTGCTCCTCGCTGCAGGAATCGTGGAGTCCCAGAATAGTTTGGGTTGGGAGGGACCTTAAAGCCCATTGTTCCAATTCCCACCATTCCAGGCTGCTCCAAGCCCTGTCCGCCTGGACTTGGACAGTCCAGGGTGGGAAAGCCACAGCTTCTCCCTGTCCTGAGCCAGCCTGGGGCTTGAGCTCAGGAGGAGAGAGCTGGATAAGGGGCTGGGATAAGCCCAGCTTTATGGCAAGGGCTCTCAGGTCCCTGTGTGACATCCCAGAGTGTTCTTTATCCCAGCACCGAGCTCAGGCCCTTGGATTATCCTGGGTTCAGCTCCGAGTGACCCAGAAGGGTGGCAGCCAGGGCGGGCACTGCCCCTTTCCGCAGCCAGAATCCCTTCTCTGTCTCTTCTGGAGCCAAGACCCGTGCCAGGGCAGAGAGATTCAGCTGGCAAGCCCAGCCTGGCCCACCCAGGCAGGCTGTGCTGGACCACAGTGTCCCTGCAGTGCCAGATGGCCACGGCTGCCCAGGCACTGCTGGCCTTGTCCCCATGCTTGGAGCTCACTTCCATCCAGGGAAACCAGCTGGAGAGCTCCGAGTGCAGCCCTGGCTCCAGGCAGGGGTGGAATGACCAGAGCATGGCCTTGCTAGAAAGAGTCTAATCATTCCCATGGGACTGCTCTGGCCAGGACAAGGAGCCCTGGATGGGAGCCCAAGGAGCCCACGGGGCTTTGCCTCTGGCTCCTTCCTCGGAAGGCTTGGCAGGGCTGCCTGGTGCTCTGTGCTGTCTCCCTGCTGATCAAGCACTGCCCAGGGCTGGGCACTGGCACCCCTTGGAACTCAAAGCAGCCCCTTGGCAGCACAGTTTGTCACTCCTGCCTGGGCCCCCGAGGAGGAGCTGGA
>CM019926.1:4776796-4878539 GCA_009764595.1 Geothlypis trichas
CACGCTTTTGACAGGTGATTTGACAGACAATGAGAATTATGTGCTGTCATCCCTGAAAAAGGGGGGGTGTGATCAGGTGTGTGCTCAGGTGTGTTATAGGTGCGTGCTCAGGTGTGCACCAGGTGTGTTTCTCAGAACTGAGTGGCTCAGGTATGACCAGTTGTGTTTCCCAGGTGTGCCCAGGTGTGTTTCCCATGTATGACCAGGTGTCTCTCAGGTGTGTTTTTCAAATGTGAGTGGCTCACTTATGACCAGGTGTATCCCAGGTGTATCCCTGGTGTTTCCCAGATGTGTTTCCCAGCTGTGTTGCCCAGGTGTGATCAGATGCGTCCAGGTGTGTCCCAGGTCTGTTTCCCAGGTGTATCCCCAACGTATCCCCGGTGTATCCCAGGTGTGTTTCTCAGGTGTGAGTGGCTCAGGTATGACAAGGTGTATCCTAGGTGTATCCCTGGTGTTTCCCAGGTGTATCCCTGGTGTATCCCAGGTGTATCCCAGGTGTCTCAGGTGTGTCCCAGGTGTGTTACCTGTCCCAGGTGTATCTCCGGCGTATCCCAGGTGTGTCCCAGGTGTGTCCCAGGTGTGTCCCCAGCATATCCCAGGTATTTCCCAGGTGTATCTCAGGTATTTCCCAGGTGTGTCCCAGGTGTATCTCAGGTGTTTCCCAGGTGTGATCAGGTGTGTTCAGGTGTGCCCCAGGTGTATCCCAGGTGTGTCCCAGGTATTTCCCGGGTGTACCCCAGGTGTGCCCCAGGTATTTCCCAGGTGTGTCCCAGGTGTGTCCAGGTGTGTCCTTACCCACGCAGGCTCCCCCCGGGGACAGCCGGTACCCCGTGGCGCACTCGCAGCGGAAGCTGCCGGGGATGTTGACGCACTCGGCGTGCCGCTGGCACAGCGTCTCCCCGCTGCTGCACTCGTCGATGTCTGCGGGGACACAGGGCACGGGGACACTGGGGTGGCACTGGGAACATCCCAGGGGGGATCCCGGGAATGGATGAGCGGGGCTGGGATCGCTGATCCCGGCGGGAACAGCTCGGGAAGGAGCACGGGGATCGGGGAGTGCAAACTTCCAGTGCTGGGCAGGACATCCCAAAAATCCCTCCTGTGGAGCAGGACATCCCAAAAATCCCCCGTGTGGAGCAGGACACCCCAAAAAATCCCCCGTGTGAACAGAACACCCCAAAAATCCCCCGTGTGGAGCAGGACATCCCAAAAATCCCCACTGTGGAGCAGGACATCCCAAAAATCCCTCCTGTGGAGCAGGACATCCCAAAAATCCCCACTGTGGAACAGAACACCCCAAAAATCCCCCGTGTGGAGCAGGACACCCCAAAAATCCCTCCCTGGAGCTGCCATAGCCCTTGTGGTGGTGTCCCAGAGGGAGGAGCTGGAATTGCCGCGGGGATGAGCTGCCCCCGGGGCAGAAGGAGCCGGAATTCCCCGGCGGAATTGCCGCGGTACCTTCGCAGATGAGCAGGATGTTGTTGTAGCTGAAGCCGATGGGGCACTCGCAGCGGAAGCTCCCGATCTGGTTGATGCAGACGCCGTTGGTGCAGATGGCCGGAATCTCGCTGCACTCATCGATATCTGCAGCGGTGCAACATCAGCATCCCACCCCGGCATCCCAGGAATGCTCCTCAACATCAGCATCCCACCCCGGCATCCCAGGAATGCTCCTCAACATCAGCATCCCATCCCTGAATCCCAGGAATGCTCCACAGCATCAGCATCCCAATCCTCTGCATCCTGGGAATGCTCCTGAGCATCAGCATCTCCCCCTCTGCATCCTGGGAATGCTCCACAGCATCAGCATCCCATCCCTGCATCCTGGGAATGCTCACCATCAGCATCTATAACTCTGCATTCCAGAAATGCTCCTCAACATCAGCATCTCCCCTTCTGCATCCCAGAAATGCTCCTCAATATCAGCATCCCATCCCTGCATCCTAGGAATGCTCCACAGCATCAACATCCCACCTCTGAATCCCAGGAATGCTTCTCAACACCAACATCCCACCCTCTGCATCCTGGAAATGCTCCTGAGCATCAGCATCCCACCCTCTGCATCCCAGGAATGATCCACAGCATCAGCATCCCAACCCAGCATCCCAGAACTGCTCTTCAACATCAACATCCCAACCCTGCATCCCAGGAATGCTCCACAACATCAGCATCCCAATCCTGAATCCTGGGAATGCTCCACACCATCAGAATCCCATCCCTGCATCCTGGGAATCCTGGGAATGCTCCACACCATCAGCATTTTAGGAAAGCTCCACCCAGGACACAGCCCCTGCTTGCTCTGAGTGTGTCCCTGCAGCAACAGCTCAGCTCTGGGACCAGGCTGGAAATGGGGGTCACTGGAATATTGGGATGGCTCTGGGGTCCCACCACCAACTCCCCCTGTTGCACTTCCTTCCTAGGAAGAGAAGATGAACTCATCTCCCACCTCCTCAGTCCCTGGCACTGCCAAGCCCCTTCTCCTTGCCCCAACCTGTCATTCCCCAAGAAGCCCCCACGGGGTGACAGGAGCAGCCCTGGCCCCGTGGGATGCAGGATTCACTCACCAATGGGCTTCCCTGTGTGGATGTCAATGATGAATCCAGGGGCTGGTTCCCACACAGGATCTGGTACCTCGGCTGGAAAGGGAACCACGAGGGCCATGGCAGTGCCCAGGGAGGGCCAGGGGTGCTGGGACTGGGCTCTGAGAGGCACCAGGGGCTCCCCACTGTGCTGGGAGTCACCCCCAGAGCGCTCTCCTTCCTCCACATTTACCTTGTTGGTGCCCATGCCCCAAATTTCATGGGAAAATGGGAAATTGATGGGACAGGGATCACATGGGAAGGACTTAGAGCTGGCAGGGGTGAGACAGGGACCCTGTGGGGCACTTAAGGGTGACACAGGGACCCTGTGGGGGCACTTAGGGGTGACACAGGGACCCTGTGGGGCACTTAGGGGTGAAACAGGGATCCTGTGGGGCACTTAGGGGTGACACAGGGACCCTGTGGGGCACTTAAGGGTGGGACAGGGACCCTGTGGGGCACTTCAGTGTGACACAGGGACCCTGTGAGGGCACTTAGGGGTGACACAGGGACTCTGTGGGGCACTTACAGGTGGGACAAGGACCCTGTGGGGCACTTAAGGGTGGGACAGGGACCCTGTGGGGCACTTAGGGACCCTGTAGGGCACTTAGGGGTGACACAGGGACCCCGTGGGGGCACTTAGGGGTGACACAGGGACCCTGTGAGGACACTTACGGCTGGCAGGGGTGGGACAGGGCTCGCAGGGTTTGTTCCAGGCCTTGCCAATGTTGTAGGAGCAGCAGCACATCTTCTTGGTCATGTTGAAGGACAGCTCGTTCTCGCAGGTGTCGTTGTAGTTGCGGTAGCAAACGCTCTTCCTCATGTCTGCAAGGGCAGTGCCAGGCTCAGGACAGCCCTGGGAATGGCACTGCCAGCCCCAGGAGTGGCAGGAAAGATCTCCAAATGGAGCCCAAGCCACCCCCCAGAGCAGAGCACCGAGTGCCACGTCCAGCTCTGAATCCCAGCCCCTGTTTCCAGCACTTCTGCTCCATCCCCTTGGCACAGCCCCCTCTGGGATGGCAGTGCCAGCCCCCTCCCCAGAGATCTGGAGCATTCCCCGTGGATTTGAGCCCTCCCCAGGAATCCAGAGCACCCAGAGCCATACCCATGCAGTTGTTTCCTCCCCCCGTTGACCTGCATGTATCAGGTGGGCACACGCAGGTGTAGTTGCCCAGGGTGTTGTAGCAGGTGCCAGGGCCACAGATCCCGATGTGGGCAGAGCACTCATCAATATCTGTGGGAGGAAGGACTCAGAGCACTGGGCAGGGCTGGAGAAGGGCACAGGTGGGGTGGGGGTAGGCTTGGCATAAAGGATGGGTGGGTTTGGCACAGGGACCAGGCTGGGGACAGGCTGGTGATGAGGGAATCTGGAAAGGAAAGGGGAAGGGATGCTCCCAACCACTGCTGGGGCAGCTGGCACACACAGTCATCACCTTGGCACACACACAGGGTCCCCAGCCCTTGGAGCAGGTGTCACCCCCTGGAGGAGATGCCACCCCCTGTCCCCAGCTCCTGGAGGAGATGCCACTCCTGTCCCCAGCTCCTGGAGGAGGTGCCACCCCGTGTCCCCAGCTCCTGGAGGAGGTGCCACCCCTGTCCCCAGCCCCTGGAGGAAATGCTACCCCCTGTCCCCAACCCCTGGAGCAGGTGTCACCCCCTGGAGGAGGTGCCACCCCGTGTCCCCAGCCCCTGGAGGAGGTGTCACCCCTGTCCCCAGTCCCTGGAGGAGATGCCACCCCTGTCCCCAGCCCCTGTCCCCGGTACCCTCGCAGATCCGGGTGTCCTCGTTCAGGTAGTAGCCCAGGGGACACTCGCACTGGAAGCTGCCGAAGGTGTTGACACAATTCCCGCCCTGGCACAGCTCCTGGCAGCTCCTGGCACTCGTCAATGTCTGAGGAGGGACAGCAGGGGGACATTTTCACTCCCTGTGCCACCCCCCAGCTGCAGAGAGATCAGCCCAGCATGCCCAGCCCTGCTCTGCATGGCCAAGGACAGCCACACGTTGTGCCCATCACTTGGGGGTCAGCAGGCACCCAGTGCCATGGCACAAAGTGTCCCCACAACCCTGGGGTCCCCAGAACCCAGAGCCATGGCACAGAGTGTCCCCACAGCCCTGGGGTCCCCCAGCACCCAGTGCCATGGCACAGACTGTCCCTGCAGACCTGGGGTGCCCAGCACCCAGTGCCATGGCACAGAGTGTCCCTGCAGACCTGGTGTCCCCCAGCACCCAGAGCCATGGCACAGACTCTCCCCACAGTCCTGGGGTCCCCCAGCACCCCATCCCTCAGGAGGGGCCATGGGAACAGGGGTAACTCACCCTCCAGGATGACGGTGATGGGGTTGGGCCGGAACCCTTCTCCCCCAGGGCACAGGGTCTTGTACTCAGCTGTGGAGAAAGGCAGGGGGAGCTGAGGGGGCTGAGGGGGCTCCCCTGAAGCAGGAGGGTGGGCAGAGCCAGGAGAGGCCCAGCAGGAACAGCCATGGGGCTGTGGCCAGGGCTGGGATGGAGCAGCTTCATCCCCATCCCACAGCCTGCCCTCCCTTCCACATTCCCTCCCCAGCCCACTGGGAATGAAAGATCCCAACCTGCACCCCCTAAACACAACAGCCTGGCCTCTCCCACCCCACCCCACTCTGCCCTGCCCGGGGTGGAGCAGCAAATCCCAAACTCAGCACCTCCAGCCTGGACTGAGGATCCATCAGGGAGCGACCCTGCCCCTGCTCCCTCCATCCCGAGCTGTTCCCCACTCACTGGTGTTGGCTGGAGGGCAGAGCTCGCAGGGGTTGCCCCAGGCACGGCCCAGGGAGCAGCAGCAGGAGGCCCTGGTGACCCCCACGCCGATCTCAGCGCTGCAGGAGATGCCCCCATCCCCTCGGTCCTGCGTGTCCAGGAAGCAATTCCCAACGCGGGTATCTGCACAGACACAGGGCTGCTGAGCAAACAGACCTCTCCTGGAGAGCTTGGGGGGGCAGGAGGGGTGGGATCATGGAATTCTGGAATGGTTTGGGATGGAGGGGACCTTAAAGGTGATCCCACTCCACACCCTGCAAAGGAATGGGAAATCTTCCAGGGATAAGGAAAATTTCGGGGTTACTGGGGCCCTGTGCTGGCAGCTGTGTGGGATCATGGAATCCAAAATGGTTTGGGCTGAAAGGACCTGAAGGATCATCCTGGCCGTGGGCAGGGACATCTTCCACTGTGCCAGGCTGCTCCAAGCCCTGTCCAACCCAGCCTTGGGCACTGCCAGGGAATAAAACAGCTCCAGAGCTGCCCTGGAGCAACAGGGCAGCAACGAGAGTGCTGTGACAGTGACACCAGGTGGGACACACCCAGCAGGACGGGGGTTCTGCTGCTGCTGAAGGGTTAAACCCATGGGGGACAGCCAGGTACGGCCAGCCAGGCAGAGACAGCCAGGCAGGGACAGCCAGGCAGGGACAGCCACCCTCGTTGTGTCCAGTTCCAGCCACACAGGACCACCAAGAAGGACCCCAGGGTGGGTCTGGGGGTGTCCCACTCACCCACACAGCCCACCCCCGTGGGGTTCAGCTCGAAGTCCTGGGGGCAGTTGCACAGGTAGCTGCCCGGGGTGTTGACACAGAGCCCGTTGATGCAGTTCACAGGGTCTGCACACTCGTTGATGTCTGAAAGGACGGACAGACGGACACTGAGATCAAGGTGAGCGCTGCCAGGAAAGCCCAGCCCAGCCCCAGCTCTGTGCCCAGGTGTATCCCACCCCTCCAGAGCACCCCTTGCCCTGTGCCACCCTCACCTCCCTGCCCAGAGGAGGAGCAGAGCCACACTCAGCTGTGCCCCCTGGCCACGCCAGCAGCAAAAAACCACGAACTGGTTTCAGGCTGCCATGGATGGGCCCAGCAGAGCCCAGAGCAGGGAGCCAGGAGCCCTGACCTGTGCAGTTGCCCCCACTCCTGTCCAGCTCATATCCATCGTCGCAGGCACAGCGGAACATCCCGGGCAGGTTCTGGCAGGTGCCAAACACACAGATGTTCTGGAAGGTGCATTCGTCAATGTCTGCAAAACAGGGACAGCTGGGGACAGGCTGTGGCAGGCTGAGGGCCAGGACAGGTTGCTCCAGCTCCCAGCTCCTGCCCAGCTGTGACCAACCCACCCCAGGATGGTCCTGGTGCCATTTGGGACAATCTCCTGGGGGAGCTGTGACCAACCAACCCATCTCAGGATGGTCCTGGTGCCATTTCAGACAATCTCTGGGGGAGCTGTGACCAACCAACCCCAGGATGGTCCTGGTGCCATTTGGGACAATCTCCTGGGGGAGCTGTGACCAACCAACCCACCCCAGGATGGTCCTGGTGCCATTTCAGACCATCTCTGGGGGAGCTGTGACCAACCAACCCCAGGATGGTCCTGGTGCCATTTGAGACAATCTCCTGGGGGAGCAGGGCCAACCAACCCACCCCAGGATGGTCCTGGTGCCATTTCGGACAATCTCCTGGGGAGCAGGGCCAACCCACCCTCTCCCACCCTCTCCCCTCTCCCCTGCTCTCCTGGTTTTCCATTTTGCAGCAGTCCAGGCTCAGCCCAAGCTCTCTGAAGGCTGGGGACCAACCGCCACCAGCGGCAGAGGTGGCACCTCTGGAGCCTGGCACCAGCAGGTGCTGGGGCTGGCTCGTGAACCAGGAGGTGCCAGCAGAGGCCAGAGAGGGCCAGGAGGGGGTCAGGGCCCGGGCACTCACCCTGGCAGGCCTTGCTGTCCTCAGTGGGGTTGAAGCCCATCTCGCACTCGCAGCGGTACCCGCCGGGCGCGTTGAGGCACTGCCCGTTCTCACACAGGTTCACGTTGTCTGCACACTCATCCACGTCTGCAGGGAGGGACACGGGGCTGGGGGCTGCCCTCTGCCAGCCCAGGGAGACCCCAGGAGGGTGCCCACCCATGGCTAGGGGGCTGCCATGGCCCTGAGCCTCCCCTGACACCTGTGAGGAGGGGCTGGAGCCCTGTGGCACAGACCAAGCTGTGCTCTGGGGGACCCCAGCCAAGGCAGAACCCAGCAAGGCTGGTGGCTCAGAGAGGCTGTCCTGGACTGGAAGACACTGTGTGTATTCATTCTATTTCCATATTTGTCAGAGGTGGGGCAGTTATCTTCTGTTAATTAGGCAGTTTTCTTTATCTCTTCCACAACCAATCCTCCCTCCAGGAGATATCTTCTGTTCATGGGTCATTAATTATTAATTATCTTCTGTTCATGGGTCATTAATTATTAATTATCTTCTGTTCATGGCCCATTGAGTGTCCCTGCATGGCTGATCCAATCCCATCATCCCATGGGGAGATGCTCCGCCCAGGGGGAGGAGCCAAGCATTCCTACCTGGATATAATCTGAAATTTTGGGATACCAGAGCAGCGTTTTCCCACTGCATTGCCAGAGGAGCAGCTTTCTGCTGCCCTGCATTGCCAGAGGGAGCCCAGGCCCATTTCCAGCACCAGAGGAAAACTCCCCCCTTGTGCAGGATCCCTTCTCCAGCAGAACCACAGCTGGCACTGCAGGAGGGCTGAGCCACCATGGGATGGGATTGTGCCACCACCCTGACACACAGCACATCAGCTCCTATTCTGACACTGTCAGTGGTTTGTTTGTACTATTGCATCTGTATTTTTAATTTCCCTACTACAGAACTGCTATTCCTATTCCCACATCTTTCCCTGAGATCCCCTTAACTTTAAAATTACAACAATTCGGAGGGAAGGAGTTTACATTCTGCATTTCAGGGGAGGCCCCACCTTCCTCAGCAGACAGAACCTGTCTGTTCAAACCCAGACAGGGGCTGGGGTCAGTCCCAGCCCTGTGCTGTGCCAGCCCCGGGCTCACCTGAGCAGGAGAAGCCGTCGCCGTTGAAGCCGTCGCGGCAGGCGCAGCGGTACGAGCCGGGTGTGTTCACACAGTTGGCGTTCAGGTTGCACTTGTGCTCCTCAGTTGCACACTCATCCAGGTCTGGGCATGGATAACAGCCTGTCAGTGCCTGGCCTGGCTAATCTGGAATGAGCCTGGGCTCCTGGGTGAGCTGGACTCACTCATGGAAGCACAGAGTGGTGTGGGTGGGAAGGACCATAAGGATCATCCAGTTCCACCCCCAGGGACACCTTCCACCAAGCCCTGTCCAGACTGGCATTTTTGTGGCTTTGGTCTGAGTCTGAGCAGCTACAGGGGCACACAAATGGCCCAGGAGATTGTCTGGAGGCCTCAGCATATCCCTGAGAGCCTCTATGGCCACACCAGGACACTGCTGACCCACTGACCTGTCACCAACTACATCTGCATGGCTTTAAATCCCTCCAGGGATGGAGACTGGGCCAGGCTGGATATTTCCATGAAGACATTTTCCCAATATCCAACCTAAACCTCTGCTGGCACAGCCCTGAGGCCATTCCCTCTTGTCCTGTTGTCCCCTGGCAGCAGAGCCTGACCCCACAGCTGTCCCCTCCTGTCAGGGAGCTGTGCAGGTCCCCTCTGAGCCTTGTTTTCTCCAGATTGAACCACTCCATCCCAGCCCAGCCTCCCCAGAGGCCCTGGAGAGGGCTGGCCCTGCCCTGGTGAGCACTCACCGTTGCACTTGAGCCCGTCCCCGAGCCAGCCCGAGCGACACTTGCACTTGAAGCTGCCGGGGACGTTGATGCAGGAGGCGTGCATGTCACAGTTGTGGGCCCCAATCTCACACTCATCGATGTCTGCAGAGGGAAGGACACCCAGCTCAGCTCCCCCAGCACAGCAGGGCTGAGCCTGGGCTGATCCCACTCCCACAGCTCCCAGGGTTTTGAGGGAGAGGCTGCCTGGGCTTGGATGCTGCAGCTGAGGAGCTCAGCCCTGGCAAACGTGCAAAGCTCCTGGCTTGGCCATCACCTGGGAACAGGTGGGTCCTGGCCCTCTGTGCCTGCCCAGGACATCCCACAGCATCCCCCACACAGCACCCTGGGCTGGGGCTGTGTCCAGGGCAGTTTCCCATTTTTCCCCACTGGCAGCCCCAGCTCCAGGTGTGCTGAGCTCCCACCTGTGCATCCCGTGGTTCCCTTCTTGACGAAGTAGCCCAGCTGGCAGTGGCAGATGAAGGAGCCCTTGGTGTTCTCACACTCGCCGTGCAGGCAGATGTTGGGGTTGAGGTCACACTCGTTCACATCTGCAGGACAAAAGCACCCATGGGACACCCCGAGGACTCCCCCAGTGTGGCTCTGGGGACAGGAGGCAGAGCTGGGACACAGACAGGGCACAGCCAGGGCCTCACCAATGCAGGTCTTCATGTCCAGGGATGCCATGAAGCCGTCGAAGCAGAGGCAGCGGTACTCGCCGGGGATGTTGGTGCACTGCCCCCCGTCACAGATCTCAGGGTTATCCTCACACTCATCAATATCTGCAGAGAGGAGACCATGCCAAGGTGAGCACAGGGAAAGATGGAGCACCAGGGGGAAGGAGGAAATCCCAAATTGTGAGCAGCTGGATGTGGCAGTGCAAAGCAAAGTCATCCATCTCTGGAAGGGACTTGAAAATGAGACCCCCTCATCCTGGAGCCAGCTGTGGGGGACACAGAGGTTCCTGGGGCAGCACCTGCAAGAGCCAAGGTGGGCACTGACCTGCACAGGACCTCTTGTCTGGCATCAGGGCGTAGCCTTCACTGCAGCTGCACTCGTAGCTGCCCTCGGAGTTGGAGCAGTGGGTGTCACAGCCCCCGTTGGTGATGGTGCACTCGTCGATGTCTGGGGACAACCACAGCACCCTGAGCTGGGAGGGACCCACAGGGACCCAGCCCTGCACAGACGAGGGCCCAGGCAGCAGTTTGGGTGGGAGAAGAGGACACAAATCTCCCCCAGCCCCAAGAGAACACCTCATCCCTTCTGCCCAGCCCTGTGCCAGCAGCACAGATTTGGCTGCCACCCACCCACAACATTCCCCATTTCCTTTACCCTCTGACCACAACACCCACGAGCCCGGGAGGGTTCTGGGCTCATGCCAGGGCTCTGGAAGGACCCTTTGGAGGGGCACTCACCCACACAGCCCTGCCTGTCCGGGGTGGCCTGGAAGCCTGAGTCACAGGAGCACTGGTAGGTGCCGATGACGTTGACGCAGCGCCCGTTGCGACAGAGGTTGTCACTGAGGGAGCACTCGTTGATGTCTGAGGGGACAAGAGCACTTGGAGCAGCCAGCCCTGCTCAGGCCATGCTCAGGCCATCATCTGGTGCCCAAACTGAGTTTTTTCCCACTGGTCAAAGGGAGCAGCAAAATGAACAACACCAATGCAACAAAGCGCTGGGAATGGGCTTGGTCTGGATGAGAGCTTGGTGCTGGAATGAGCCCCTCTTGGATGAGCTGGACACACTTATCATGGAAGCACAGAAGGATTTGGGTGGGAGGGACCTTAAGGATCATCCATGAGCAGGGACATGGGCAGGGACATGGGCAGGGACACAATTCCCCAGCCCAGGCTGCTCCAAGCCCTTGGCCACCTCCAGGGATGGGATGTATGGGATGGGAAGGAAACACCCACAGCCCTGCAGGAGCTCTGCCCGTGCGGTTTCCCTGCTGAGCCCCTCACCAATGCAGGTGTTGCCCTCGGCTGTCAGCTCGTGCCCAGGGGGGCAGATGCACTCGAAGCTGCCGTCGGTGTTCATGCAGATCCCGCCCCGGCACAGCAGCGGGTCCCGCTCGCACTCGTTGATGTCTGCACGGGAAAATGGGATTGGTCCCTTCCAGAGGCTTCTCCACTGGGGGAGCATCCCAGAACGGGGAATATCACAGCGTGAACAGGGCAGGGAGTGCAGGGCTTGGACCCCAGAAAAGGGAATATCACACAGGTAACAGGGCAGGGAAAGCTGGGCTTGGAAAAGCTGGGCTTGATCCCAGAATGGAGAATATCACAGGGTTAACAGGGCAGGGAAAGCTTGGATCTCAAAACAGGGAATATCACACAGGTAAGAGGGAGGGAAAGCTTGGATCCCAAGAACAGAGAATATCACAGAGTTAACAGGGCAGGGAAAGCTGGGCTTGGAAAAGCTGGGCTTGGATCCTAGAACAGGGAATATCACAGAGTTAACAGGGCAGGGAAAGCTGGGCTTGGATCCTAGAACAAGGAATATCACACAGGTAACAGAGCAGGGAAAGCTTGGATCTCAAAACAGGGAATATCACACAGGTAACAGGGCAGGGAGTGCAGGGCTTGTCTCCAGTGGTCTCCTGGCTGGAATCTGAATGTTTGGAAATCCCAGCTCGTGCCTCGACCTCAGCAGAACCCAAGAGCCCCTCAGTGACAGCAGAGAAAGGGACTGAGGTTGGATATATTTAAAAACCCCTCATTTTTCTCTCATGTTTATTTTCCTGACTCCAGCATGGAAGTTAAGAATGGGTTATTTTCCTTGACTTGGCTAAAACACTGATGAGATTTTCAGGTAAAGAGGGCTGGGATACACCTGAAAATGGGGGTGACAGGTTGCTACCAAACACCCCCAGGTCAGTGGGAGCCTGTTCCTGGTGAATCCCAGGCTGCATTTTCACTGCTGGTGCTGTCCCCTGCCCCAGGCTGCAAAGAATTCCTCCCTCAGGAGGCTAAAGCCAAATTCTTTGGCCAAACACAGGTGGGAAGAGGTTAATCCTTGACCACAGGCAACGGCAAAATGTCACCATCCCCTTGGGGGTGAGATGACTCAGCTCCCTGTCACCCAGAAAAAAAGGATAAAGTGGAATTGGACAAGTAAGAGCGAGCATTAAATTTCAAAAAAGAACAATGAAATTTATATCCTTCTATAAAGATTAGAAATCAGACTGCTGCAAGAAGGCAGCAGGTCATGGGTGAGGACTGTGACACTCCCAGGGTCCCAGAAATGAAGCAGGAGGAGGAGGATGATCAGTGGGAGCTGTGGAAACCCACACTACAAATTGTACAGAAAAGACAAAGCCCCTGCCAGGCACAGTGATTTATTTTTAAAGAGCACAGAGAATAAAACACGAAAAATAAATAAATGGTGTTGAATCATGGCTTGAAGTGGTTTGAAAGTCCAAGCCAAAGCAGAATATTAAGAGCAGGTCAGTGAGACAAGTGAGTCTGGCTGGACAGAGGACAGGAACGTGGAATGCCAGGAATTAGAGGACAGCAGGAGTCTGGCTGAGCTGTTGGAGACAAACTGAGGTACTGAGGTCACTGATGGGATTTTTTAAGCTCCGAACAAGAAATTATTCAATTGAAAACAGATGAGACTCTGACAGAATAAAAACAAGCCTTGGGCAGACTGGAAGAGCTGTAAGGAACTGAGTGAGGATAAAGGGAGGCTAAAAGGGCAGGTGAGGGGAACCCCTGTAACTGAGAGGGTGGAAGGGGGCACAGGGTGTCCCAGAGCTGGAAGGGGACACAGGGTGTCCCAAAGCCCCTATAACTGAGAGGGTGGAAGGGGACACAGGGTGTCCCAGAGCTGGAAGGGGGCACAGGGTGTCCCAAAGCCCCTAAAATTGAGAGAGTGGAAGGGGGCACAGGGTGTCCCAAAGCCCCTATAACTGAGAGGGTGGAAGGGGCACAGGGTGTCCCAGAGCTGGAAGGGGGCACAGGGTGTCCCAAAGCCCCTATAATTGAGAGGGTGGAAGGGGCACAGGGTGTCCCAGAGCTGGAAGGGGGCACAGGGTGTCCCAGAGCCCCTATAACTGAGAGGGTCGAAGGGGACACAGGGTGTTCCAGAGGTGGAAGGGGGGACAGGGTGTCCCAAAGCCCCTATAACTGAGAGGGTGGAAGGGGGCACAGGGTGTCCCAGAGGTGGAAGAGGGCACAGGGTGTCCCAGAGCCCCTATAACTGAGAGGGTGGAAGGGGGCACAGAGTGTCCCAGAGCCCCTATAACTGAGAAGGTGGAAGGGGACACAGGTTGTCCCAGAGGTGGAAGGGGGCACAGGGTATCCCAAAGCCCCTATAACTGAGAGGTGTCCCAGAGGTGGAAGGGGGCACAGGTTGTCCCAGAGCTCCCCATGGAAATGAGAATTGACCCACGCAGTGTTTGGGGAGCTGGGCAGCTCTGGCTGTGCCCTGCCCTGTCCCAGGAGGGTCAGGAGGTCCCTCAGGGGCTCAGCCTTGCTCACCCATGCAGTTCTTCATCATCATGAAGCCGCTCTCGTAGCCCTCGAAGCACTCGCACTCGAAGCTGCCCGGGGTGTTCACGCACGAGCCGTGGCCACACAGGTCGGGGGAGATGCGGCACTCGTCGATGTCTGGGTGACAGGAGGAGATTTTAAATCACAGGAAATTCAGGGGAGTTAGAAAGAAAGTTAGGCTCAGTAGGGAAAATGTTAAAGGTAGGCCCTGGGAAATGTTAGGCCTTGTGTTTGTTAGAGCATGTGAAACTGCACCTGTGTTGTCAGTATGTGATAAATGATATTGTTAGATGTAATAATTAGATCATTAATCTAATGATCTCATAAAGAATCATGAGAAACTAGGTTAGGGGTTTGAGGGGGTTCACGAGAAATCCATTCTTGGGTGAAATCAATGTATACAACAGAACTATGTAAGTTTAATAATTAATATGCAAGTTATATGACAACAGAATATAAAACTTGGCTCGAAACCATGTTGGGTCAGATTTGGGTCTGTGCACCCCTGACACCCAGAGCTCCTCAATAAAAGCACCTGCATGTAATCATTCTGTGATTATGTGCTCCTGAATGATAACATGGGGACAAGGACAGGCCACCAGCAGGGCCACAGCCAACACTGGGCTGCCAGCAGGCTCACCAGGGACCAGCAGGCAGAGGAATTACCCAACCTTGGAGAGGCTGCTGCAGTTCTGCTGCTCCCTGGGGCAGGGCTGAGCCTTCACCCCACAGGCAGGAGGAGCCTTGTGGAATCATGGAATTCCAGGATGGTTTGTGTTGGAGGAACCTTAAATCCCACCCAGTGCCACCCCTGCCATGGGCAGGGACACCTTCCACTGTCCCAGGCTGCTCCAAACCCTGTCCAACTTGGCCTTGATGCTCCTGCTCATGGTCCTGCCCTTGGTACCCCCATCCCTCTGAGCCCCCAAAAGCAGCAGCAGCACCAGCCCAGAGGGGGTGGGGGTCCCTCACCTGTGCAGTTCCTCTCCTCAGCATCCAGAGCGAAGCCGTTGCCGCAGATGCACCTGAAGCTGCCGATGGTGTTCCTGCAGGTGCCGTGGGTGCAGAGCCCGGAGAACACCTTGCACTCGTTCACATCTGGGGGCATCAGAGGCATCCAGCCAGGGGGGCTCTCCATGAACCCCCCCAGCTCAAGCACCAGCCCCGGCTACCCTTCCTCACCTGCTGCAGTGTGATTTCAGGGTTTACCTCACAACCTGGGTCCCTCCCCTGCAGATTCCCTCCCAGCTGTGTCAGCCACCTCTCCTTTCCCCACCCTGACCCCTGATTGTCTGTAAATCCTGGAATTCCAGAAGGGCACCGAGTGATTCAAAGGATGCCCTCTACCCCTGGGGGGCATTGGGCCACCCAGGTGTCCTTTGTCCCTTTGTCCCTCCCCTCCTGTACCTGGTTGGTGGCTCCCTGTCCCTTCCCTGCCCTCTCCCTGGGGTTCAAAGGAGCAGCAACCACGGGGTCAGAGCCAGAATAAAGCTCTGGATCCAAACCCTCCATCAGAACCGACTCCTTTCCTTCACCATCACCTTAAAGCTTCTCCACAGAGGGAAACCTGAGGAGCAGCCCCTGTTACAGGGGAAGCTCCATCCCACCAAAAGGGTCTCTGGGGTGAAACACCACACGACCAGCTGGCCAAAAATGGGGTGAAACACCACACATCCAGCCAGCCCAAAGTGTCTCTGGGGTGAAACATCACACACCTAGCCAGCCAAAATTGTCAGTGGGGTGAAACACCACACATCCAGGTGGCCAAAAATGGGGTGAAACACCACACATCCAGCTGGCCAAGAGTGTCTGTGGGGTGAAACACCACACATCCAGGTGGCCAAAAATGGGGTGAAACACCACACATCCAGCCAGCCAGAAGTGTCTCTGGGGTGACACACCACAGTTGCCACTCTTTGGTTCAGCACCAGCCCAGCCGAGGCAGGTCCCGGCTGCGATGCCGGCGGCTCCAGCACTCACCTTTGTAGAAGGGCCTTCCCGATAGCACATCACCGCGGTTGGCGAAGCCGGGCCCGCGGGGACACAGCGCCTTGAACTCGGCAGAGCCGGCACGGGGACACTCCTCGCAGTCGGAGCCCCAGGCCGAGCCCACGGAGCAGCAGCACATGTCCATGCGGAACTTGCCGGGCAGCGGCTCCGTGCACTCGTCCTCGTCCCAGCGCATGTAGCACTGCTCCACCCGCACGTCTGGGGACACAGCAAGGCACGCCTGGGTTTGCTGCCCACCATGGGATCCTCTGCTGCGTTGTGGTGTGTCGGGACCCAGCACATCCCTCTGGCTGTCCTGAGCAGCCAGGACCCCTGCCAGGGGTCTCAGAGACCCTGGCACAGAGCCCAAGGTGCCTCTGTGGGTTTGATTATGGCCCGTGGAGCAAATTACCAACCTTATATGAACACCAGCAAGCCACAACAGTTTAAGTAGAATATTAGTGAAGTTATCACAGGGTGAATTATGCATTTTGGGATTTTGATACAGGGGGGTTATGGAGACAAGATGGAGGGAACTGGGTGTGTCCAGCCTTTCTCCTTCTTCTTCTTAGCCTCCATGTTCTGTGGTGATGTTGGCACTTACTTATTGGTTTAGAGTAGAAGCTCACTGTCTAGCATAGGTGATGGGCATTGGGAAGTTATTGTAAACATTGCACACGTAGTTTTTAGTATAAAGACATAACACCACCCCGGGGGCAGGCAGAGTGCCTGTGGCTGCCCTGCTGAGCTGACCTCGGCAGGGCAGGAGAAAATTTTTATTGATAAGATAAAATAAACAACGCTGAGACCAAGAAATTAAGAGCTCCGACTCCTTCTTTAAGCGCCGGGCTAGGAAAAGAGACTTTGAAACTTTTCTCAAAGTCACTCTGACAAACTAATGATCTCGACAGTGGTGTCAGGGTTTACCTCAGAAACCCAATCCCTCCCGTGATCATTCCCTCCCAGGTGTGTCAGTCACCTCTCCTTTCCCCTCCCAGCACTGTCTGTCAGTCCTGGCATTCCAGAAGGGCATTGAGTGATTGGCAGATTCAAAGGATGCCCAAATGTGTCTGTTAAGTAAATGTAAATATCTCGAAAAACTATAAAAGCAACCCCAAAAGCTGAAACTCTGGTTCAGCTGGGAGGTTTTTTTGGGGGTCTTTCAATTCCCAAGAATTCCTGGTGGGGAGGTGGCAAGTGGGAGGGTGGGATGGGGGTAGAGGGGGCATCCTTACCCACGCAGGTCCTGGCAGTGCCATCCAGGGTGAGCCCCTCGGGGCACTCGCAGCGGAAGGAGCCGGCCGAGTTCACGCAGCGCCCGTTGGGGCACACGCCCGGGAACACCTCGCACTCGTTCACATCTGTGGGGTGGCACAGGTCAGGGGTGGGGAGGGACGGCACGGGGACACGGCCAGGGGGGCCTCAAGGGGCTCCTGGAGGAGCCCAGAGCTGCCCATCGGGCTCAAGGTGGCAGCTTAGCCATGAAAACTGGGCACAAACAGAGCCAGGATCTGGGCACAGACACACGGACAGACAGACAGAGACAGGGACAGAGAGTGGAGACCCCCCAAGACACAGAGAGCCAGGAGAACAACGATCACATTCCCAAAAAAAGCAATTTTCCCTTGCTGCAGCACCTTACCTTCACAGGTGACCCCCTTCATGCGGGCGTAGCCCCGGGGACAGGCGGTGTCTGCAAGGGACAGGGAGGTCAGCAAGGAAACCCTTCCAGCTTTCCCACAGAACCATGGAATATCCAGAGCTGGGAGGGACCCACAGGATCACCCAGCCCGACTCCTGCCCCTCCACAGCACCCCACCAACCCCACCGTGTCCCTGAGAGCGCGGGCAGTGCCCAAGAGCATCCTCGGGGGATTTCTCGCTGTCCCTGCTCTCCATCCCCACTCTGGCATTTCCTCGGGAATGCCCGGGGCTGGCAGAGCCTCACCGATCTCGCAGCGCTCGCAGGGGCTGCCCCAGGCTGCCCCCAGGGTGGCACAGCACTCGGATTTCAGCGTGGCCCCGTTGATGTTGACCTCGCAGCGCCCGTCCTGGATGTTGAGCCAGCAGGTGCCCTTCATGCTGTCTGCGGGGACACACCGGGGGCTCAGGGGCTGCCCCGTGCCCCCACCCCGGGGCTGGCAGCCCTGAGAGGCAGCTCGGAAGGGCTGTCCCTCCCTACTGCTCCTGGGAGTCACTGATCCCTTAGGATGTGGCTGTTCCCACAACCCAGAGCCTTAAAACCCTTCCAGTGCCACCCCTGCCATGGGGCACCATCCCTGGTCCCACGGTGCTGCAGCCTGGCCTTGGGCACTGCCAGGGACCCAGGGGCACCCACAGCTGCTCTGGGGATTCCATCCCAGGCTCCCAACACCCTCCCAGCCAGGAATTCCCCCCCATCATCCCATCCATCCCTGCCCTGTGGGATTCCTGTCCCCGTGCCAGGCTGGGTGACGGTGCAGGGTGACACTGGCAGTGCCACCCAGGCTGGCAGGAGCTGGCCCTGCTCACCCACACAGATGGTGCCACTGGGGTCCAGTTTGCTGCCCGGGGAGCACTCGCAGGCGAAGGAGCCGGCGTTGTTCCTGCACAGCCCGTTCACACACGGGTTGGACGTGCACTCGTTGATGTCTGAGGGGACAAAGGGACAAGGGGACAAGGGGACAAAGGTCACTGGGGGCAGTGACACAGACATGGTCCTGGGGGGACACAAACTGGAGGAGGTGAGAGCACAGAGAGTGAAGAATGGTGGGTTTAAATTGGTTTTTAAATGGTTTTCAATAGAAAAATAAAATTAAAAATGTGTTAAAATATATTATATATAAATATATGAAGTAATTAATATAGGAATTACATGAAATAAACATAAAATATAAAAACATAAAATATAAAGAAGATAAAATATTATATAATATACTAATATATATAGTACATCATAAATATATATATATATATGGTATGTTATATATCTATTATATAATATCTATTATATAATAGATATTATATATATTATAATATATATTATATAATAAAATCTATAATATATCAATATATAACATAATCTACAATATATATTATAATCTATTATATAATATATAGTATATATCTATTATATTGTGTATAAATAATATATTATATATTATATATTATGAAATTAATAATAAATTATAAATTATATATATTCCATATAAATATATAAATTATAGATATAAACATGCAACATAAAGAGCCCTAATAACAACATCAAAAAAGACAAGATTTAAAAAAAATATTTGGGTTGAGGGCGGTTGGAGCACTTGTGTGCAAAGTGCCAGTTCTCAAATATTTGAGGCCTCTGTGCACAGGAAACCATTTTTCCTCCTCCAAATCACAGCCTTTCAATCCAATTCCCCAAACCTTGCAATTTTGGTCAGGCCTCAAGCTCAAATTTTGTGGCCCTGGAGGAAATTGCTCTGGTTTCCAGGCTCAGATGTTTTGGGATCAGGTGTCCATTCTGCTTTGAACCCAGTGTGAAATATCACTAAAACCCCCAGAAAAAAAAACCCTAAAAATGAGTTTAAACCCCCTGAACCCCAAAGTGCGGCTGCTGCAGCCCAGAGCAGTGTGGAGGGAGGGAAGCAGGGATTTGCAGCTCCAGGCAGGAGCTCAGGCCGTGGTTTTTGCAGCTGCTGGGGCTGCCCGGCCCCATTACCTTCGCAGGTGTCGGTCTCGGTGCGGAACACGAAGCCCTTGGGGCAGGTGCAGGTGTAGCTGCCAGGGGTGTTCCTGCACAGCCCGTTGTCACACAGCAGCCGGTTGACGCTGCACTCGTCCACATCTGGGGACAGACGTGGCACCCGTCAGCTGCTTTGGGCTGGGAAGGGTTAATTTCCCCCACGCAGTCACGGGAGGGACCCAGGGGATCATTGATCCAACCTCAGCCTCTGCACAGGAACCCAAACGATCCCAGCCTGTCCCAGAGTGGTGCTCAAGGGCTCCTGGAGCTCTGGCAGGGCTGGGGCTGTGCCCATTCCCTGGGGAATTCAGCACCCAGCACCCTCAGGGAGAAGAACCTTTCCTGATCTCCATCCCAAACCCCTGAACCTCTCCCTAATCTCCATCCCAAACCCTTGAACCTTTCCTGATCTCCATCCCAAACCCCTGAACCTCTCCCTGATCTCCACCCCAAACCCCTGAACCTTTCCTGATCTCCATCCCAAACCCCAGAACCTTTCTCTGCTGTCCATCCCACCCCCCTGGCACAGCTCCAGCCATTCCCTGGGTCCTGTCCCTGCTCCCAGAGCAGAAATCAGAGCTGTCCCTGCTCTCCTGGAGGTGCTGAACACCAGCCCACGGGGAGCAGGGCACAAATTCCTCATTTTCCTTTCCCCACTGAAATCCTTATCCCAACCCATGAGCTCTCCAGCTTCCACCCTTCCCATTCTCCCCCAGTCCAATTTCTGTGGGGAATTTGGATGATGCTGGAGGGGACCAGGGGCTGCAGCATCTCCTGGAGGTGCCTGGCACCCCCTGAGCCCCCCCTGATCCCCATCCCTGACTCACCCACGCAGTTCTTGCCCGTGGGGTCGGACTCGTAGCCCAGGTTGCAGATGCAGCGGTAGCTGCCCCGCAGGTTCTCACACATCCCATTGGGGCAGATGTCGGGGTTCAGGGCACACTCGTTGATGTCTGACAGGCAAAAAGAGGCACGTGAGGTGGAGCCCAGCAAATGCAAAGACACAAACATTTCACCCCCCGGCTCCTTGCTGCAGGAATCGTGGAGTCCCAGAATAGTTTGGGTTGGGAGGGACCTTAAAGCCCATCTTGTTCCAATTCCACCATTCCAGGCTGCTCCAAGCCCTGTCCAGCCTGGCCTTGGACAGTCCAAGGATGGGGCAGCCACAGCTTCTCCCTGTCCTGAGCCAGCCTGAGGCTCTGAGCTCAGGAGGAGAGAGCTGGATAAGGGGCTGGGATAAGCCCAGCTTTATGGCAAGGGCTCTCAGGTCCCTGTATGACATCCCAGAGTGTTCTTTATCCCAGCACCGAGCTCAGGCCCTTGGATTATCCCTGGGTTCAGCACCGAGTGACCCAGAAGGGTGGCAGCCAGGTGGGCACTGCCCCTTCCCTGCAGCAGCATCCCTTCCTCTGCTCTTCTGGAGCCAAGCCCCCGTGCCAGGGCAGAGATTTCAGCCTGGCAAGCCCCAGCCTGGCCCAGCCCAGGCAGGCTGTGCTGGCACCACAGTGTCCCTGCAGTGCCAGATGGCCACGGCTGCCCAGGCACTGCTGGCCTTTGTCCCCATGCTCTTGGAGCTCACTTCCATCCAGGGAAACCCAGCCTGGAGAGCTCCGAGTGCAGCCCTGGCTCCAGGCAGGGGTGGAATGACCAGAGCATGGCCTTGCTAGAAAGAGTCTCATCATTCCCATGGGACTGCCTCTGGCCAGGACAAGGAGCCCTGGATGGGAGCCCAAGGAGCCACCGGGGCTTTGCCTCTGGCTCCTTCCCTCTGGAAGGCTTGGCAGGGCTGCCTGGCTGCTCTGTGCTCTCCCTGCTGATCCAAGCACTGCCCAGGGCTGGCACTGGCACCCCTTGGAACTCAAAGCAGCCCCTTGGCAGCACAGTTTGTCACCTCCCTCTGCCTGGGACACCCCGAGGAGGAGCTGGAGAGCAGAGGACGGAAACAACCAGGAGGCTCCCACTGCTCATTCCCGTCACAGCAGGGATGGGAGCCCAGCCTCGGCTGGCACAGCTCCCACAGGAAAAGCAGCTGAGGGTGCTGTGGGACGTGCCTGTGGAATCCTGCACATCCTTGAGGAATCCTGCATGCACATGAGGAATCCTGCATGCCCCTGAGGGATCCTGCACCCACCTCTGGAATCCTGCACCCACCTCTGCCATCAGCCGTGATCCCGATGCCGCTGCTGCAGAGAGCCTGGAATTCCGCTGGGGACAGAGCAGGACAGAGCCATCAGCGTGGCAGGACACTGCCCTCAGGGAGCTTCACTCAGCTGAGGGCTTCAACACACCCAGGTTTAATTCTGTGTTTGTCACAGGGGCAGTTCTAGGCCTGTTTATGCTCATACAACACAATCACAGAACGAGCTGAGCTGGGAGGGACCCCAAGGATCATCCAGCCCAGCCCCTGGCCCTGCCCAGACACCCCAACAATCCCACCTGTGCCTGGGAGCACTGTCCAAGCTCCCCTTGAGCTCTCCCAGCCTTGCTGCTGTCACCTTGTACATTTTAACGCTGATACTCCCACTTCCAACTTCCACCCCGTTTATAATTTATCCATAAATTATGGATTATGTATATGGATTATGGACATGGATATGATTATGGGTTATGTATATTAATTATGGATATGGATATGATATGGATTATGGATATGGATATGGATTGTGGGTTGTGGATTATGGATTGTGGATATGGATTATGGATATTGATTATGGATATGGATATGGATTATGGATTGTGGAATATGGATTGTGGATTGTGGAATATGGATTATGGATATGGATTATGGATTGTGGGTTGTGGAATATGGATTGTGGACTATGGATTATGGATATTGATTATGGATATGGATATGGATTATGGATTCTGGATTGTGGATTGTGGAGTATGGATGGTGGATTGTGGATTATGGATTGTGGACTATGGATTATGGATATGGATGATGGATTATGGACTATGGATATGGATTATGGATATGGATTATGTATTATGGATTATGGATTATGGATGTGGATTATGGATATGGATTATGGATATGTATTATGGATTATGAATTATGGATATGGATTATGGATATGGATTATGGATATGGATTATGGATTGTGGATTATGGGTTGTGGAGTATGGATTATGGATATGGAATATGGATTATGGGTTATGGATATTGATTATGGATATGTATTATGTATTATGGATATGGATTATGGATATGGATTATGGATATGGATTATGGATATGGATTATGTCCCAACCAACGCCATGGCCCAGCCCGGCGTGGCCTCACCCGAGTTCTTGGCCGGGCAGGGCTGGCAGGGCTCCCCGAAGCCGTGGTCGGGGTTGGCGCAGCAGCACTCGGACTTGGTGACGGCGCCGGGGAAGGGGCGGGCGCAGGTGCCCTTCTTGATGCCCCCGTAGCAGGTGCTGCGCATGTGGGTGTCCACGCAGACGCGGCCGTCCACGCCGATGGCCAGGCCCCCCAGGCACTCGCAGCGGAACGAGCCCTCGGTGTTGATGCACCAGCCGTTCATGCAGATCCCCGGCGTCTCGCACTCGTCGATGTCTGGGCAGGGCAGCGACGGGACAGGGGTGAGATTGGGGGGTGGGACACGGGGAGAGGGGTGGGGGACAGGGAGAGAGGGGTGGGACACACAGAGAGAGGGATGGGGGACAGGGAGAGAGGGGTGGGATGTGAGGAAAGGGGACTGGGGCACAGGGAGAGGTCTGGGACACGGAGAGAGGGGTGGGATATGAGGAGAGAGGGCTGGGACATGAGGAAAGGGGACTGGGACACAGGGAGAGGTCTGGGATGCACAGAGAGAGGGGTGGGAGATATGGAGGGAGGGCTGGGACACTGGGAGAGGGCTAGGAGACAGGCAGAGAGGGCTGAGACATGATGAGAGAGGGTTGGGACATGAGGAAAGGGGACTGGGACACAGGGAGAGGTCTGGGACACAGGGAGACAGAGGTAGGATATGAGGAGAGAGGGTTGGAACACACAGAGAGAGGGTTGGGACATGAGGACAGAGGGTTGGGACACATGAACGTGGGCAGAACACAGGGACAGGGGCTCAGGACATGCAGAGAGAGGCTCAGGACACATGAACAGGGCATGAGGACACATGGACAGGGGTCAGGACACGCAGACAAGGGCTCAGGACGTGACAACCTGGAGCTGCCTGGAGACACCCTTGGATTTCTCATCTCCCCTTGCCCTGAGGAGCTCAGGGCGGGCAGGGGCTGGGGTTGGGAAGAGCCCAGCTGGGGCTCACTCACCCACGCAGTAGCGCCCGTTGGGAGCCAGCACAAAGCCGGGTTTGCAGATGCACTTGAAGCTCCCGTCCTCGTTGATGCACATCCCGTTGAGGCACATGTTGGTGGTGGCACACTCGTCGTGGTCTGGGGGCACACACAACACCCCGGAGCTGCAGCAAGACCCTCCTGTGCCCCAAACCCCCTGTGCCCCATCCCATGGCCAAACTGTGGGTGCTGGGCCTCAAAGCAGAGAGGGAGAAGGAGGAGGAACCTCCAGGAACATCAGTTCCAAGCTCAGGGTCATTTTCCCTGGTCAGATCTGTCCTGCTCCAGGCAAAAATGTGGGTGCTGGGCCTCAAAGCTGAGGGGGAAATGGAGGGGGAACCTCCAGGAACATCAGCTTCAAGCCCAGGGTCACCTCTCCTGGTCAGAGTTGTCCAGGCAAAAATGTGGGTGCTGGACCTCAGAGCAAGGGGAGATGGAGGGGGAACCTCCAAGAGCATCAGCTCCAAGCCCAGGGTCACCTTTCCTGGTCAGAGCTGTCCTGCTAGAGGCAAAAATGTGGGTGCTGGACCTCAAAGCAGAGGGGGAAATGGAGGGAGAACCTCCAAGAACATCAGCTCCAAGCCCAGGGTCATCTCTCCTGGTCAGATCTGTCCTGCTCCAGCCCTGCTGATCCCCTGCACCCCAAACCCCGTCACAGAAACACCTCCCCATCCCTCTGCTGGGGGACAGCCCAGATTAACAGCCCGGGGAGGAGGTGGTCCCAGCCCAGCCCTGAGGTGCTGGAGGCCAGGGGGGCCTCACCCACGCAGTTCTTGCCGTCGGGGGTGATCTCAAAGCCGGCGTTGCAGATGCACTGGAAGCTGCCGTCGGTGTTGACGCAGCGCCCGTTCCTGCACATCACCCCGTTCATGATGCACTCGTCAATGTCTGCAGGGAAAGCACCAAAAAGTGGCAGCAGGGAGAGACTGGAGCAGCCCCAGCTCGATATCCCCTGTGAGAAACCCAGGCAGTGCCCTCAGACACGGGAATCCATCTCCAAAACTCCCACTTGGGAAATCGGAATCTTTTCACCTTTCCGGGCAGTGGGGGAGCCTTTGGAAGCCACTTTGTCAGGAGGGGAGAAAATGAACATTTCAAAGCTTGGGCACTGCCTTTGCTCGCTGTTCCTGTGGTGGAACAGTCCCTTCCCATCCCTGGTTTTTGGCATTCCCTCACCTGCGGCAGCCTCTTGGCAGAACAGCCCTGCTGGAAATGTTGCATCCACACCAACATGGCCCAGAACCCCCCTTTTGTCAAATGAAGCTCTCCCAACAGAATTCTGTTCTTGGGGAGGACTCTGCAGCTCCCTTGACCAACACCAGAAAATCTTATGGAAAGCCAAGGCAGAGGAAACTTCTGGAGAGATCCCATCCCACTCCTGGCCCTGCTGGGGACCCCTCACTGCATTTCACCCCTACCTACCACCTTTTTTTGGTGCCAGGGGCTCTCCTGACCCCTCTGCCACCCCCCAAAAAGGGGGGGACAGCCCTTACCAATGCAGGCCTGCTTGGTGGGGGTGCTCTGGAAGCCCTCGTGGCACTTGCAGTGGTAGGAGCCCGGCGTGTTGACGCAGTCGCCGTGGACGCAGGGGCTGCTCGAGCACTCGTCCACATCTGCAAGGGGGGAAAAGCCTCACCTGTGAGGGACCCCGAGGCACAGCAGAGCCCAGGAGCAGCGAGAGCAGCCCGGAGGAGCCCTGGGAGCTTTGGGACAGCCCCTCTCACCGATGCACTCCCCCCGGACGTCCTGCTTGTAGCCCATGTTGCACTCGCAGCGGTAGCTGGACGGGGTGGGGATGCAGCGCCCGTTCAGGCACAGGTTGGTGAAGTGTTTGCAGATGTCGATGGTCTGGTTCAGAGTGGCCGTTCCTGGGGGGCACACAGAGGGTTGAGGAGCCCTTGGGGGAAGCACTGGGAGGGTACTGGGGAGCCCTGGGATGTCCCCAGGACTTGGGATGGGTTGGCAGTTCCTGGGGAACACAGGGAGCATTGGGGAACCCTTGGGGGAAGCACTGGGAGAAGTTGGGGAGCCTTGGGATATCCCCAGGACTCGGGATGGGGTGGCTGCTCCTGGGGGACACAGGGAGGGTTGGGGAGCCCTGGGATGTCCCCACGATTCAGGATGAGGTGGCCATTCCTGGGGGACACACAAAGGGTTGAGGAGCCCTTGGGTGAAGCACTGGGAGGGATTGGGGAGTCCTGGGATGTCCCCAGGACTTGGGATGGCATTTCCTAGGAAGCACAGGGAGGGTTGGGGAACACTTGGGCGAAACACTGGGAGGGATTGGGGAGCCCTGGGATGTCCCCAGAATTCAGGATGAGGTGGCAGCTCCTGGGGGACACAGGGAGGGTTGGGGAGCCCTTGGGTGAAGCACTGGGAGAGGTTATGGAGCCCCAGGATGTCCCCAGGACTCAGAATGAGGTGGCAGCTCCTGGGAAGCACAGGCAGGGCTGGGGACACTTTGGATGTCCCAGGAGCTCTATGGGGAGATGTCAGAGGGGTCCAAGGTGGGCAGGACGAGACTGAGGTGGTGATGGATGGGCACTGGGTGCTACAGTCTAGCTGAGGTGTTAGGGAATAGGTTGGGCTTGATGATCATGAATGTGTCTCCCAACCTCATCGTTCTGTGATTCTGTGATTCTATGGAAAAGCTCCGTTCCTATCTATGGGAGCTTTTGGGAACCTATTTGGGAACCAGGGAGCGATTCCAGACCAGACCCAGCCTCGGTGGAGCCGTGTGCAGGCTCAGCATCAGCACCACACCCCAGCTGTCCCCCGTGTGAGTGGGACTCCAGCCCTGGCCAGGACAAACCCGGGACAAAGGCGGGACAAAGGCGGGACAAAGGCGGGATAAAGAATCCAGAATTACCGATGCTGGAGCTCCCCGGGCCCATCCCGGGCAGCCCCGGGATCCCGCCCTGCCCGTTGGCCCCGTTGGGGCCGATGCCCCCAGGCCCGTTGAGCCCCGGCCCGACCCCGTTGGGCCGGAATCCTGGGAAGTTCCCGGGGAAGCTGGGCAAGACAGGGAGCCCCTCGATGCACAGCCTGCGGTACTCATCTGAAACAAAAGAGAGCTTGGGCTGCAGTGCCTGCATCCCCTGAGGGGAGCAAAGGGGTGGGAATGGGAGGAGGAAACCATGGAATGAGGCAAAAGGATGAGGAGGGATTGAATACCCCTCACCCCATGGTGGGAATAGGAAATGGTGGGAATGAGGCAGAAGGACCAGGAGGGATTGAACACCTCTTACCCCATGGTGGGAATGGGAAATGATGGGAATGGGGCAGAAGGATGAGGAGGGATTGAACACCCCTCATCCCATGGTGGGAATAGGAAATTATGGGAATGGGCAGAAGGATGAGGAGGAATTGAACACTCCTCATCCCATGGTGGGAATGGGAAATGATGTCGATTTTGGAGTACAGGGTTTGGGGTGCTGGTTTGCGGCACAGGATTTTGGGGTGCTTGTTTTTGGGTGCCGGTTTTGGGGTGCCGGCTTTGGGGTGCCGATTTTGGAGTACAGGGTTTGGGGTGCAGGATTTTGGGGTGTCGGTTTTGGAGTGAAGGATTTGGGGTGTCAATTTCGGAGTACAGGGTTTGGGGTGCCGGTTTGGGGTGCACGATTTTGGGGTGCCGGTTTTGGAGTACAGAGTTTGGGGTGCTGGGTTTGGGGCGCTGGGTTTGGGGTGCCGGTTTTGGAGTACAGGGTTTGGGGTGCTGGGTTTGGGGCGCTGGGTTTAGGGTGCCGGTTTTGTAGTACAGGGTTTGGGGTGCAATTTTGGGGTGCCGTTTTTGGGTCCCGGTTTGGGATGACTCACCCGAGCCCCGCACGGGGCACACCTCGGGGGTCTGGCCGATGGCCCAGCAGCGCCCCGAGTCACAGCAGCACTGCATCCTGCTGGCCTGGCCCGGAACGTCCCCGGCACAGCGACCGCCCAGCAGCGCCGAGAAACACGTGCCCAGGCGCTGGTCTGAGGGGACAGGGGAAGGGACAGCGTGGGGACAGGGTGGGGACAGGGTGGGGACAGCACAGGGACAGCACGGGGACAGCACAGGGACAGGGACAGCACGGGGATGGGGTGAGGACGGGGTGGGGAGAGGACGAGGGATGGGGAGAGGGACAGGGATGGGGATGGGGAAAGGAAGCGGGATGGGGACAGGGGAGAGGGACAGGGACGAGAACAGGAACAAGGACGGAGACAAGGACAGGGATGAGGAGAGGGACAGGGAGAGAAACGAGGAGAAGGATGGGGACAGGGACAGGGATGGGGACAAGGAAAGGGACAGGGATGGGGACAGGGAAAGGGACAGGAACAGGGACAGGGATGAGGAGAGGGACAGGGATGGGGACAGGGAGAGACAAAGAGAAAGGGACAGGGACAAGGATGGGGACAGGGATGAGGAGAGGGAGAGAGACAGGGAGAAGGACAGGAACAGGGACAAGGACAGGGAGAGGGTAGAGGGACAAGGATAGGGATGGGGATAGGGAAAGGGACAGGGAGAAAAAAAGGGAAAAGGACAGGGAGAAGGAGAAGGACAGGGAAAGGGACAAGGACGGGGACGGGGACAAGGAAAGGAAGAAGACACACAGTCACAATGTGGCACCACTACGCTCTCAGGCAGCTCCTGAGGGCCCATTCCCAATGGAATCACTCCCGACCATCCCCTGTCTCAGCCTGGGGCCCCCCTGACCCCAACCCTGCCCCTTCTGGGGGGATTTTGTGGCTCCTGGCCAAGGCCCAGGGCACTGAGGGTCTCTCACATCCAGCAGGCTCCATCCACCTGGCAGGAACCCCTCCAGGATAAACCTGGACTCTTCCCCTCCTGCTCTCCCACCTGGCTTTTTCTCAAGTCGGTTAATGAGGGGGAAAAGTCTCCCGGGGTGTGGCTGCCACTTCCCGGGAGTGTAATTGGAATTAATGGCCCGGGGCTGTTTGATCTGGGGCTGCATTCTGCTCCCAGCACAGCTCGGGGACCCCAGGGCACAGTGACCCCGGTTCAAGCCAGCAGCTCCTTCCCCAGAGCTGGGCTCAGGGAGAATTGCTCCTTTCAGGAAACTTTACCCACCAAAAACAGCAGCAAGACACAAAGCCAGACCCGGAGAAGGGGGGTTTGAAAAGCAGGGATTGAATGCAAAGCTGGATCAGCCCCTAATCCTCAGGAAGGGGAGGAGAAGCCCTGGGGGTGTTTGGGTCCAGCTTGCACAAAAAAACCCAGAAAAGCAGAAAATGCTGCGGGAGAGAGGGGAGGGGAAATTCCAGCTGGGATTAGAGAGAGCTCAGAGGTGGGGATTGAGCCCTGGGGGTGAGCAGGACCAGCCAGGATGGCAGGGCAGGAGGGAAGGGGGTTCTGCCCATCCTGAGGGGACAGGAGCAATTCCAGGCTGGGTCTGGGGTCTGGCAGGGCCTGCACCCATCCCGTGGGGGGATCCTGGTGCCAGAGGGGCAGCAGAGATGATCCAGCACAGCCAATCCCACCAAGCTGGGCTGCTGGGAGATGTCCTGGATGAGCTCTGAGATCCCTCCCGACCCAAACCAGGATTCCACAACCCTCAGGTTCCCTTTTTCCTCTTGCTTAGACCAAAGTGGATCAAACAAAGGGATCTTCAGGCAGGCAAAGCCCTCAGTGAAACCTCCCCAGCCTGTCTGAGCCCAGGGCTGGGATCAGCAAGACCCAGAACTGGAGGTGCTGAATTTGCTGCTGCCCCAACCCAAACCCTCCAGAGCTCTGAAACACTCCCAGGGCAAAAAAAAAGAGCTCAAAAAAGGCCAGAGCAGGAGAGCTGGGTGGCAGGGAGGGAAGGAACACCATGTGCACGTCTGGGAATGCACTGAAAGGCCAATTTATTTATTTTTTTTTAATGGTCCCATGAATGTTCTTTTGGGTTTTTGTCCTGGTTGGGATTTTACTGCACTGGAAGCAGCTCCTGGCACTGGGGGGCAGCTCCAGCTCTGGGTGTTGCTGTGCCAGCTGTGAGAACTTTTCCTTTTGAGATTCTTGCAGTGTCATAAAAAATGTGTTTGCTTTGCTGGGAGGGGAGGGGAATGGAGCAAGAGCTGGTGCCCCTCAATACCTTCACATTGTCACCTCCAGGGTGGCAATGCCCCCTCTCCTGATGCTTTAAAAGTGCCCCCATTATTCATTATTTCATTATTTATGCCCACACTATCCATTATTTATCCATTTCCATTTCCCCAACTGCTCCCTGGCTTTATTTCATGGCATGGAAACCTGGAACCCCAAACTCTCCACACAAATTCCCCCTGGGACAGAACTGGCAAGGTTTGGGTGCCAGGGCAGCCCCAGCCCAGCAGGAGCTGTGGGTTCTGCCAAAACAAACCCAGCCTGGCCCAAAAAGGAGCTGCAGCACCCAGAGCCAGCTCAGGTGCAGTCAGAGCCCACTGCAGCTCCATCAGCTCAGCACTATTTTTAAATTTGGGCTTTCTAATTTTATTTATTTTCGTTTCTCGAAGCTCTCGGTTTCAAGGAAAGTGGGGAATGTCCCCATGACTCATCCCAGAGCTGTCACACCCCTCTGGGCTGGGAAACAGCAGGAAAAAATTCCATTCCCATTAAAATCTATCAGTTTCCCAAACAAGAGGACTTGGGCTTTACTTTTTTACTCACACTTCACAACATTTTTTTTTTTCCCTCCTGGAACTAAAAACATTTAATTCTGCTCCAGGATCCGTGGCTAGAAAAGAATTTGGAGCTGATTATTTTTTGCTGAATTCATTTCCACAGAAAGTTCTGCCTGCACCACCAATCCCTGCCTGTGCTGGAGGAATTCCTCTTCTCAAATCTCCCCATCCTCATCCTCCTGAAGGCAAATGGACTTTCAGAACAGGAGAAAAACAACCCTGGGATTTATTTGCTGAGTGTGAATAATCCCCTATCCCAGGAACTGGGTTTGGTACCAATGGACCATCAAATATTCACAGGAAAGGAGTTTTGATCTGTTAAAAATTCAAACAATTCGCTGCAGGCTCTGGAGGTTGGAGGCAGCAGAGGAGAGCTGGGGAGTGGGGCCAGGTTGGGGCTTTGGGATGGGAACACCTGGAGCCAAAATGGGCCAGGGATGAGGGGATTTGGGATTTGGGATTCCCACAGCAGCCTGGGAAGGGCTTGGGGCCAGGACTGGGGGAGGAGAGTGGGAATGGGGGAAATGGGGCAGGAATTGGGGAAAGGAGGGTGGGAATGGGGAAATGGGGCAGGAATTGGGAAAGGAGGGAAGGAATGGGGGAAAGGAGGGTGGGAATGGGGAAAGGGGGCAGGAATTGGGGAAAGGAGGGTGGGAATGGGGAAAGGAGGGTGGGAATTGGGAAAGGAGGCAGGAATTGGGGAAGGAGGCAGGAATTGGGGAAAGGAGGGTGGGAATGGGGGAAAGGAGGGTGGGAATGGGGAAAGGAGGCAGGAATTGGGGAAAGGAGGGTGGGAATGGGGAAAGGAGGCAGGAATTGGGAAAGGGGGAAGGAATTGGGGAAAGGAGGGTGGGAATTGGGAAAGGAGGGTGGGAATGGGGAAAGGAGGGTGGGAATTGGGAAAGGAGGGTGGGAATTGGGAAAGGAGGGCAGGAATTGGGGAAGGAGGGCAGGAATTGGGAAACAAGGAGCATTCCCCACCTACCCCAGCACCACCCCCGAGCCCTGTGGGGACATTCCTGGCCCCAATCCCGCCCCAAATTCCTCATTTTTCCTCATTTCCCCCTCACCGAGGCAGCGGGAGCCGTCGGGGCTGGTGATGAAGCCCCGGGGGCAGGAGCACACGTAGCTGCCCACGGTGTTGGTGCAGTCGCCCCCATCGCACACGCCCGGGATGGCCCCGCACTCATCCACGTCTGCAAGGCACAGAAAACACCACGGGCAGCATGGAAAGTGTCCCCTTCCCCACCCAAAGCCACGCAGATGGGGTTTGGGGGGCTCAGGGGGTGCTGGGGGTTATTAAAACTCTGCCAATTGTGGAGTTTCTGCTTCTCTCCACAGCCTTTCCCAGGGGATGGAGAGCAGGGGGAAATTCCTCCCAGAAACAGGGATTGGACACTGGAAAGGGCTGCCAGGGAGGGTTGGAGTTCTGGTCCCCAAACTCTATCCAAATCCAAATTCAAATCAGCTTGGAGTTGGGTTGGGCCATGAAGGGTCTCCAAAACTCTGCCATTTGTGGAGTCTCTGCTTCTCTCCACAGCCCTTCCTAGGGGATGGTTAGGATGGACAGAAGGGAATAAATTATTCCCAAAAAGAGGGACTGGACATTGGAAAGGGCTGCCAGGGAGGGATGGAGTCCTGGTCCCCATAACCCATCCAAATCCAGGGCACAGAGGATGGGAGTTGGGTTTGGGGGCTCAGGGGATGCTGGGGGTCATTAAAACTCTGCCATTCGTGGAGTTTCTGCTTCTCTCCACAGCTCATCCCAGGAGAAGTTTGGGATGGACAACAGGGAAGAAATTCCTCCCAGAAACAGGGACTGGACACTGGAAAGGGCTGCCAGGGAGGGATGGAGTCCTGGTCCCCAAATCCCATCCAAATCCAAATCCAAAAAGGCTGGGAGTTGGGTTGGCCCATGAAGGGTCTCCAAAACTCTGCCATTTGTGGAGTTTCTGCTTCTCTCCACAGCCCATCCCAGAGGAAGTTTGGAATGGAGAGCAGGAGGAAATTCCTCCCAGAAACAGGGACTGGACACTGGAAAGGGCTGCCCAGGCAGGTTTGGAGCCCTGGTCCCTCAGGTCACCTTGGTCATGGGCTGCAAGTCCAGCCCTTGGTGATGGGTTGGATTTGCAGACCCCTGTGGGCCTCTCCCACTATTCCATCCTCTGATTCTATCCCAGTCAAGAGGGGAACACAAATCCCTGCTTGGCTCTTCAGAACTCTCAAATTCTGCCCCTGGCCACCCCCTGAGGGGTCCCCTGAGCCCCCCCAGTGCTGCTCTGGTTCTTTGATGCTCAGAAAAGCCCTGAGAGCTGCCAGGGCAGCAGAGCAGAGCACAGGAATCCTCCCCCACCTGGGCCCCTGCAGCCAAAATCAGATTTTATCAGCCAGCCCTGCCCCGCCATCCAACCCCAGCCCACGGAGCTCTGCAAAATAGAACTTTAGGAAGGCAAAGCTGAAAAATCCCAGCCCAAAACTTGGGGTGGCTCTGGGGAGGCTCCCAAACCTGGGGCTGCTGCCAGATCTGTGCCTCTGCCATCCCCTCCCTCACCCCAAGGCAGCAGAGAATTCAATTCCTACAGAAAACCAGGAGCTCCCATCAATCTGCAGCTCCTTTTTTATCCGAAATCCCTTGAAAATCCCAGCTCTGAGGAGCAGGAGCAGAGCCCGTTCCTGCAGGACTCCACATCCTGTGCTCCAGGAACCTGATCCCTGGGCTTTGTTGTCCTTTCAGCTTTTCCCCAGCCCTTTTTCCTTCTCGGTTTTCCCTCTGCGAGTGTCCCGTGGTGGTTTGGAGGCGCTGAGCCGGTGGGATGGGTTCATTAACAGCCCTCTCATTAACACCCAGCCCCGGGGAGGGAACCCTGCCAGCCCCAGCCTGGCTCCTTCCCGGCTTTTCCAACCTTCTGTTCAAAATTAAAGCAGGATCCTGAGCTCTGCTGCTCAGACAATGGCAGGATTCAAGGCAAACGTTGATTTTGGAGCCGGGCTGGGGCTGGAATTGGGATTGGCCTCGTGCTTAAGGCTGGAAAAGCTGGAAAAGCCAAAGACTGCAGAAGAGCTGGAGCTGCAGAGCTCATCCCTCATCCTGGGGTTGTGGGAACCCCAAACCTTCCTTGTGCTAAAAAACCCCAGGGATTGATGGAGAAAACACCCCCAGGGCTGGTGCCTTGGGATCACCGTGAAAGGAACCACAGAGGGGAAAATGAAAGCTCCAAACCACCCAAATGCAGGGAAATGAGCTCTGCAAGGAGCCAAACAATGAGATCTTCAGAGGGATTTGTAACAAAATGGAAAGAAAGTGGTTGTGGGGCTCCATCCACCCGTGGAAAACTCTGGGGAGCTTCCTCTGGTGCAGGAACATCAGGAAATTCAGGATTTTGTGCCCTGGTGGCAAAAGCCTGGGCTGTGGGGGCACAAGGAGCACCTCACATCGACAGGGGTGAGGAACAGAGGTGAGATTTGGAATCCCAGGATTTGTTCCCTCTGGCAGAATTATCCTGGGGAGGCCAAAAATGGGCAGATCCTGGTGAGATTTGGAATCCCAGGATTTGTTCCCTCTGGCAGAATTATCCTGGGGAGGCCAAAAATGGGCAGATCCTGGTGAGATTTGGAATCCCAGGATTAATGTTCCCTCTGGCAGAATATCCTGGAGAGGCCAAAAATGGGCAAATCCTGGTGAGATTTGGAATCCCAGGATTTGTTCCCTCTGGCAGAATTATCCTGGGGAGACCAAAAATGGGCAAATCCTGGTGAGATCTGGAATCCCAGGATTTGTTCCCTCTGGCAGAATATCCTGGAGAGGCCAAAAATGGGCAAATCCTGGCTGAGCTTGCTGCTCACAGCTTGCCTGGAGCCTTCCACTCCCTTTCCTGGTGTCTCTCGTGGATTTTTGTTTTGTCTCTCATCACCCTGGATGGGTTTTGGATGCAGGACACGTTCCTTTGGGAAGCATCCTGGAGAGGCACTGGCATTACCTCACTGATAGCAGAGCTTGGCCTTTGTCCTGCAGCACAGGAAGGGCTGTTAAAAAGTGAAATTCTTGGCAGGGAAAGCCTGGAATTATGGCAGGAAAAGCTTTGTCCAGCCAGTGATTCCCCCTTAACTCCACACCACGGAATTGCTCCCTTCGGTGTCGTTTTTCCAGTTGCTTCCAGGATCATTTAAAAGTGCCCCAGCCCTCCCTTTCCCTGTGATTTATGGCTCCAGGTCTCTGGAGCAGCAGGATGTGTCCCAGCTCAGCTTTGATGTTCCCTCTCTCCACTTTGCACCAGGAATTTTCTTGTGTCCTCAACAATTTTCCTCCCGCCGCGTTGAGAACTCAGCTGGATCCAAACCTGCCTCTCTCCCCGGGCTCTCATTCCCTGAAAACCTCCACAGATTCTGCTTTTTTCCCTTTTTTCCACCATAATCCAGCCGTGAGATTGGTTAATTCACCCCTAACCTGGCAATTCCTGCCCTCTTTGCTCATCTTTTTGCACAAAATAAACTCAATTTTCGGTGCTTCCCAAGCCCACCTCGTCTCCAGCGGTTTTTAGGGAGCAGCCTGAGCCTTCCCCTCCTTAAATCCAACATTTCCCTGTTTCCCAGCCTGCTCAGATCCCCCCAGCAAGGGAGCAGTGCCAGAAACTCTCATCACCCCCGGAGCTCCTCGGAATACAATGGACAATGGGACAAACCCGAGCCACCCTCTGGAAGTGCCCCATCCACCAGGGACGAGCCTGGAACGGAGCAAGCCTGGACTTGGAGGAGCTTCAGCTCCAAATCCGGCCTGGATGCTTCCCTGAGAGCAAAAGGATTTCTGGTTTTCCTGCTGAGGATCCAGCCAGGGAATATCCAGCTGCAGCTCAGGGCCTCCCTTATCAGCGTGGAATATCTGCCTTGGAAAAGCATCTTTATCCTCCCGAATTCCAGGTGTTGGGAGATAAGGTTTGGGTTAGGAGATAAGGAAAGTTATCTCTGTTCCCAGCAGTTCACAGCTGATTATGGCAGCGTTAATGAGGGCACATCGTTAATGAAGGCACATCGTTAATGAGGGCACATCGTTAATTCCCGACTTTCCCCCAGGAATCCCCCAGCACCAAACTCCAGCTCTGGGAAATCGGGGAGAACCCCCCCAGAGAGGTTTAATCCAGGTTTGACATTCCCTGGATGCCAGGCTTGGATGGGGAAGCTGAAAATGAGAGGGAAGCAGAGAATTCCCTCCTTTCCCCACTGTAAAACGAACCCAAAACTCAACGAGGGAGCTCCTGCCCAGCTGGGATTGGGGCACACCTGGATCACAAATCCATGCTCTGGCTGTGCTTTGATCAAAGCCTGGCTTGGTGAGGACCAAGGCAGAGATTTTGGCAGTTTCAGCAGGAATGTGCAGCTCAGGAATTTGATGTTCCATCTGCTGGACCAAATTCCTGATGGATCAAAGGGTGCAGGAAACTCAGAGATGTTCAGGGGCCCAAATCTTCAATGTGTCTCTAAAGGAACCCTCTCCATTCCCCTATCCACATCCTTTTAGGGAATCCCAAAGGTGATTCCACTTTCCTGGGATCCTCCTCCCCTTTCTGGTGGCCCTGTGGGGACCTGGAGGTGACACAGCTGAGAGAGGAGCCCTCAGAGCTCATCCCTTTGGAGCATCCCTGCTGTCTGTGTCATTCCCAGCAGGACTCCCAGATCCACAGGGATCTCCAGCCCTTGGTGGTGATGCCAGGGATGCAGCAGCTCCTGGGAATGCTGGGGTTGTCCCTTTCTGTGACCAGCACAGGGAAGGGGAGCAGTTTGTGCCCACGTGGGGCTGCTCTTCCAGGGCTCTGGGGGGAGTGGGAGGCCCCTCACATCTGGAGGACAGATCCAGACAATGGGTTTGGTTTAATCTGGGGATGGAGGAGATTCCAGCTCAACTGGTTTCAGATGTGCTCTGCTCCCCAGCTGCTGGGGGAGAGGCAGGGAGGGGCAGGAGCAGCTTTCTGCTCCCACCTTGGCCAGGCAAATTCCTGGAATGTCATTGGATTTGGGGAGCTGGTCCTTCATCTGACACAAAGGAAGGGCTGGTTTGGATTGTCCTGCTTTCAATCCTTGCATGTGGAGCTCTGCAGGAATCCTGTCAGGGTTTTAGAGAAAGTCTGCTGGCGCCCTGCCCAGGAAGATGCTCAGACACAGATGTTTCCTGGGGATGGAGGAATGTCCATCCCCCAGCAGGGATTGACCTCTGCAGCTCCTCTGGGCTCTCTTTGCAAACATTTCCCGAGGGGCTGAACCCAGGGCACAGAATCCTGGAATGGGCAGGGCTGGAAGGACCTGGGAGATCAGCTCATCCCACCTCCCACCATCCCAATGCCAGTCCTGGGATTCCAGAGGGGCTTCCAGAGCTCTCCCTGAGCTCCCAGCACCTGATTTCCCATTTCACAGTGATTAAATCTTCACAGCCCTAATGAGGAGCCTCCAAGTTAAAAGTTGTTGAGTTTTCAAGGCTTGATCAGACTCAGAACCTGGCAGAGTTTTGGAGGCAGCCCTGAGCTAAACCTTCCCCCTGTGCCATCAGTCTGTGTTCCCATTAAAACACTCTTAACAAAAACCCCTCTGTGAACAAACCAAGGTGATTTGAGGCACGATCAGGAGATCAGGCAAAGCCCATTCCTCATTTCCTGCCCTGGGCCTGTGGGCAGCAGATCAAAAACCCCTTTGGCAGGGCTGGCTGGGCAGTGGGATCCAGCCTGGCATGGGATCTGTGTCCCAGCTCCACGCTGGAAAAAGCCAGGAGTGAAATGCAGGGGCCTTGGGAAGTGCAGCATCCCTTACCTTCACACCTGTGGCTGGTCTCGCTCTGCTTGTGCCCTGCAGGGCACTTGCACTCGTAGGATCCCACGGTGTTGATGCAATTCCCACCTTGGCAGAGGCCAGGGATGGCCTGGCACTCATCCACATCTGCAGGAGGAAGAGGAGGAGGAGTGTGAGGGAACAGCAGCCACGGATCCCTGCGTTTCCCTGCGTTTCCCAGGAGCTGCATCACATTCCAGAGGGAATTCTCCTCCAAACTGCACCAGGGGAAGGACAGGAGTCAATTCCTGCCTCAAGCAAGAGGGAGACTCAAAGGATCAAAGGTATGGGGATGCTTCCCCAAGGATCTGTCCACCCTGTGGTTCTCTGGGAGCTCACCCAAGAGCCACAGTGTGCCCTGAATCTCTGGGATCAAATGGAGATCCCAGGGGACACTCCAGGACCATGGAGATGCTCCCTGACACACAGTGGAGGGTTTGGAAAATTCCACAGAGAGTTCTGTGCTCTGGGGCTCTGCTTTGGGGGTTTTCCTCTCTGTATTCTCTGGTTTAGGGTTCTGCTTTGGGACTCTGCTTTCTGTGCCCTCTGTTTTGGGGCTGCTTTAGGCTCCTGTTCTGGGCTCCTCTCTCAGCATTTTGGGGCTGTTTCAGTCTCTGGTTCCAAACTCTGCTCTCAGCATTTTGGGGCTCTTTTAGGCTCCCATTTTGGGCTCTGTTCTGAGCATTTTGGGGTTGTTTTAATCTCCTGTTCCAGACTCTGCTCTCATTATTTTGGGGCTGGTTTAGGGTCCCGTTTTGGGGTCTGCTCTCAGCACTTTGGGACTGTTTCAACCTCCTGTTCCGGGCTCTGCTCTCATCATTTTGGGGCTGGTTTAGGGTCCCATCTTGGGCTCTGCCCTCAGCATTTTGGGGCTGTTTAGGCTCCCATTCAGGACTCTGCTTTCCCCATCCTCTATTTCCCCTGTTTCCATGTCCTGTTCCAGACTCTGCTCTCAGCACTTTGAGGCTGGTTTAGGGTCCCACTTTGGGCTCTGCTCTCAGCATTTTGGGACTGTTTCAACCTCCTGTTCAGGACTGTACCCACCCCTCTCACATTCCTTGCCCCTCCCAGCCCTGCCCACCCTGTACCCACCCCTCTCACATTCCCAGCCCCGTGCCCACCCTGTGCCCATCCTGTACCTACCCCTCTCATGTTCCCAGCCCCTCCCAGCCCTGCCCATGCCATGCCCACCCCATGCCTACCCTGTACCCACCCTTCTCACAATCCCTGCCCCATGCCCACCCCATGCCCACCCTGTACCCATCCCTCTCACATTCCCAGCCCCGTGCCCACCCCATGCCCACCCTGTACCCACTCCTCTCACAATCTCTGCCCTGTGTCCACCCTGTACCCATCCTGTACCCACCTCTCTCACATCCCCTGTCCCTCCCAGCCCTGCCCATGCCATGCCCACTCCATGCCTACCCTGTACCCACTCTTCTCACGATCCCTGCCCCGTGTCCACCCTGTGCCCACCCTGTACCCACCCCTCTCACAATCTCTGCCCGTGTCCACCCTGTGCCCATCCTGTACCCACCCCTCTCATGTTCCCAGTCCCTCCCAGCCCTGCCCATGCCATGCCCACCCTGTACCCCCCCTCACATTCCCTGCCCCTCCAGCCCTGCCCACCCCGTACCCATCCCTGCCCACCCCGTGCCCATCCTTCTCACATTCCCTGACCCTCCCAGCCCTGCCCACCCCATGCCCACCCTGTACCCATCCCTGTCACATTCCCTGCCCCTCCCAGCCCTGTTCCCTGCCCCTCCCAGCCCTGCCCACGCCACCCCATGCCCGCTGTCTGACCCTGGCAGGCCCCGGTGCGGATGTTGGGGATGAAGCCACGCCGGCAGGGGTGAGGCTGGGCCGGGCACATCTCGCAGGGGTGGCCCCAGGCACGGCCGATGGTGGCACAGCACATGGTCTTGGTGCACACGATGCCACTCAGCTGGCCCTGGCACATCTGGTTGTTCACCTGGCTGAAGCAGGGCCCCGTGCGGTAATCTGGGCAGGAAACGAGAGAATTCCTGGGTTAGGCCTGGTGTCACCACATTGCTCTTCACAGCAAAGAGCAAGGCACAGTTCCTCCCAAGAATATTTCTTTCCCAAGAATATTTCTGGGTTTCACATTCTCTGAACCTCAGAGAAAGGAGAAACACAATTCTTATCTCATTTGCTGTGCCTGTGTTCGGCTCCTTGGCCTATTTGTGTGGCCCCACATTTCTCCTCACAGAGAAATTCAAGGCACAATTCTCCCCGAGAATATTTCTGGGTTTCACATCCTCTGAACCTCAGAAAAAGGAAACACAATTCTTATCTCATTTTCTGTGCCTGTGTTTGTGCCAAAGCAGAATGCAACATGGGGATTGTTCACCCACAGTGATGGTGGTTTGGTTCCTTGGCCTGTCAGGAAATAGCCCCACATTCCTCTTCACAGAGAAAAGCAAGGCACAGTTCTTCTGAAGAATATTTCTTTCCCAATAACATTTCTGGGTTTCACATTCTCTGAACCTCAGAGAAAGAAAAAATAATTCTGTCTCATTCGCTGTGCCTGTGTTCGGCTCCTTGGCCTATCACGGCCAAGTGTGTGGCCCCACATTTCTCCTCACACAGAAAAGCAAGGCACAGCTCTTCCCAAGAATATTTCTGGGTTTCACATTCTCTGAACCTCAGAGAAAGGAAAAACACAATTCTTATCATTTTCTGTGCCTGTGTTTGTGCAAAAGTAGAATGCAACATGGAGATGGTTTCCCCACAGTGATGGTGGTTTGGTTCCTTGGCCTGTCAGCCTCACATTGCTCTTCACAGCAAAGAGCAAGGCACAGTTCCTCCCAAGAATATTTCTTTCCCAAGAATATTTCTGGGTTTCACATTCTCTGAACCTCAGAGAAAGGAAAAACACAATTCTTATCTTATTTTCTGTGCCTGTATTTGTGCAAAAGTAGAATGCAATGTGGAGATTGTTGGTGTTTTGGTTCCTTGGCCTGTCAGCCCCACATTTCTCTTCACAGCAAAGAGCAAGGCACAATTCTCCCCAAGAATATTCTTATCTCATTTTCTGTGCCTGTGTTTGTGCCAAAGCAGAATGCAATGTGGAGACTGCTTACCACAGTGATGGTGGTTTGAGTGTTTGCCAGATTCAGCTTCGATCCAATATAGCACAGAATAATATAATATCATAAAGTAATTAATTAGCTCTCTGATAAGATGGAGTCATTCCCTCCCCTCATTGGGGGTTCCCTGTGAGTTCCATAATCCAGTGTGTAAATAAATCCCAGGATTTCTGCCTTGCCAGCACTGTCTGAGATTTGGGGAGAAAACTGCAATGGTGGCAAATTGAAGCACGGTGTTGGAGGTGGTGGTGGCCCTAAAAGGAGCTGAAAATCAAAAGTCAGGCAAAGAGGCAATTCCAGGGCTGCAATTCCACCTGCTCTGGGAGTTTCAGGGATGAGAAAAGCAATCAAATCTCAATTTAGTTACAAAGATCCTTCCCTGGAAGTGCCCAAGGCCAGGCTGGATGGAACTTTGAACACCCTGGGATAGTGGAAGTAGATGTCAGTGGAATTCCATGATTTTTATGTTCTCTTCCATCCCAAACCAGATCCTGGAATTCTCACACTCTGGGATTCTGTCCCATGATTAATTCCTTCAAACATCCCCTGGCAATTTCAGCTTTAACCCCAGACACTGCAGGAACAACCAGCAGCTTTTCCCACTCCCAATTAGGATCCTCCCATCCCTTCAACCCCAAGGATCTGAACCCAATTTTTGCAGGGTTTTGCCCTCAGGAATGTGGGTTTGCCACTGCCTGGGCTCCCGTGACCCTTGATGAGGGATATTGGCACAGCAGGGATCCAGCAGGAAGCAAAATCCTTCCGTGGGATTTTCCCTTCATCTGGCCAGAGGTGGTGGCACAGAAATGTTTGATCTGTGACTGGGGAAAAAAAAAATAAAAATAAGAAAACCTTGGAGCACGTCCTGGTCAGCCCAGAAAATTCCCCATGGAGTGTCTGAGCAGTCAGGTGCTGGTCAGGCAGGCAGAGCCTGGCTGAGAGGGGCTCAGGGAATTTCCAGGCTGGAATTAAGCAGTAATTAATTAGGAACTGCCCTGACCCCAAATCCCTGCTCCTGGATTAACCCCCAGATGTCCCTGCAGGGAAAGGTTTGGGTTTGATGTGTTTAAAGCAATAAAAATGTTTTTGGATGGGGGGTGAGAGCACTGGGAGCTCCAGGTAACCGTGGGGCAAAATCCATGGAAAACACCCAGGAAATCCTCCTGTCTGGGAAAGAATTAATTAGAACAGAATTCCTCATTTCCAGCTTAATGCTCCCTCTGGTTTGTGTCCTGGAGTAGTTTGTGATGGGAATTAAAGCTGAGGAAATTGGGTTGAGAGGAGAAGGATTTGAGAGGGAAAAAAGGAATGGTTTGGAAGTTACATCAGTGTGAAGGTGCTGGCATCTCCCAGAAAATCCTTTTTTTTGGGAATCTGACCAGAAACATGAACCATGTAATGATCCTTTTCTTTTTTTTGACCCAAATTTTACAAGTTCCCATCGCAGTGGTCGATGTCACTGCAGGGTGGACCCCGAAAAAAACTCAGCTGAATAAATGAAAAACCCCAAAGTGATGCTCTGAACAGAGAGGAAAGTGGCCAAGCCTGCACCTCCCACCTCATCTCCTACCTCATCTCCCCCAGGCACTGCAGGAATTCCTGGAGAGGGATAATGAATGCGGGATTGTGAGGAGAACACCCCCTTTTAAACCCATAATTGCCCAAAATAACTTTTCCTATGCAGATGACTCCTCTGGAGGGAACTAAGCCAAGGAAATCTCAGTCTGGAGAGCCCTGGCTGCCTCCCAGCCCCAGCTGGTGCTAATTTTAATGGGCAAATGATTAAATTTTTAATGAGGCACCAATGAAATTTTATGAAGGAAATAGGGACGCTTAGGAGATGTCTGAAGCCTTTCCCAGTCCCTGCATGGGATCTGTGTTCCAGGAATCCTGCTGCAGGTAGCTGTCCTGCAGGAGCTGAGATTTTTCCTTGGAAAAGCTGAGGGAGAGCTGGGATTGCTGTTCCCTCTTCCCAGATCCCTCAGCCTCACAAAACCAAAGTGGGACCCAGCTCCAGGTAAATCCCATTAAGGGATTGCAGGAAATCTTGAATATGGGGGGATTTGGGGAACCCCCAGAGCTCTGAATCCCTGGCAATTCCAATGGCAATTCCCACTGCAAGAAATCCTGAATCCCTGGCAATTCCAATGGCAATTCCAACTGCAAGAAATTCTGGATATTGGGGAGATTTGGGGAACTCCCACAGCTCTGAATCCCTGGTAATTCCAATGGCAATTCCCACTGAAGGATTGCAAGAAATCCTGAATATGGGGGAGATTTGGGGAACCCCCAGACCTCTGAATCCCTGGCAATTCCAATGGCAATTCCCACTGCAAGAAATTCTGGATATTGGGGGGATTTGGGGAACACCCAGAGCTCTGAATCCCTGGCAATTCCAATGGCAATTCCCACTGCAAGAAATCCTGAATCCCTGGCAATTCCAATGGCAACTCCCACTGAAAGCTGCAAGAAATTCTGAATATGGGGGACATTTGGGGAACCCCAGAGCTCTGAATCCCTGGCAATTCCAATGGCAATTGCCACTGCAAGAAATCCTGAATCCCTGGCAATTCCCACTGCAAGAAATCCTGAATATGGGGGGATTTGGGGAACCCCCAGAGCTCTGAATCCCTGGCAATTCCAATGGCAATTCCCACAGCAAGAAATTCTGGATATTGGGGAGATTTAGGGAACCCCTAGAGCTCTGAATCCCTGGCAATTCCAACTGCAAGAAATTGTGGATCTGGGGGGATTTGGGGAACCCCCAGAGCTCTGAATCCCTGGCAATTCCAATGGCAATTCCCACTGCAAGAAATCCTGGATATTGGAGGGATGCTGGGTGGGAGGGTTTGATCAGGCACTTCTGAGAATATCCACAAGAAAAGAAGAGTTTCCTCCACTCCTGCAACATCCATGGAGCCAGGAGGGTGTCCCTGAGTCAATTCCAGTGGGAATTCAGATCCCTGGAGATGGAAAAGTGGGAGAATTCCAGGATTTTCTGTGCTATCTAAGGGACAACCCCAGCCACACAAATCCATCATGGGAGTAGGTCCAGCACAAGGGAAAGGGAAGGGAATGAGGAGCTTTTCTCTCCTCCCACCCTCTGGAATTCCTCCTCTCCAAAACAAACAAACAGAGCTGAGGAAGAGGAGCTTTTTCCTCTGCCAGAACTCCAATCCCCTCTCACAACAAACAATGGAGGCTTTGCCTTGAAACCTGCAGGACAAAAGGGGCCTGTGGAGCATCCCTGGGGATGGGATGGAGACACAAATCCTGGGATTGGGCAGGAGGCCACAGCTGGGACTGAGCCAGAGCCACCAACGGGAGGGACAGGGACTGGGGGGGACAGGGACTGGGATCAGAGAGAACAGGGATTGGGAGAGACAGGGATTGGGATCAGGGAGAGACACTTCTCCAGGTGTTTTCCAGCCCGGATGGATTGTCCCTGTTGTTCTCCAGGTGTTTTCCAACTGTCCCTGTTCTTCTCCAGGTATTTTCCAGCCTGGATCAATTGTTCCTGTTGTTCTCCAGGTGTTTTCCAATTGTTTCTGTTGTTCTCCACGTGTTTTGCAGTCTGGTTTGATTGTCCCTGTTGTTCTCCAGGTATTTCCAAATTGTTCCCGTTGTTCTCCAGGTGTTTTCCAGCCTGGATGGATTGTCCCTGTTGTTCTCCAGGTATTTTTCAACAGTCCCTGTTCTTTTCCAGGTGTTTCCCAGCCTGGATGGATTGTTCCTGTTCTTCTCCAGGTGTTTTCCAATTGTCCCTGTTCTTCTCCAGGTGTTTTCCAATTGTTCCCATTGTTCTCCAGGTGTTTTCCAGCCTGAATCAATTGTTCCCGTTCTTCTCCAATGCTTTCCAGTTGTCCCTGTTGCTCTCCAGGTATTTTCCAATTGTTCCTGTTCTTCTCCAGGTGTTTTGCAGCCTGGTTTGATTGTCCCTGTTCTTTTCCAGGTATTTTCCAGCTGTCCCTGTTGTTCTCCAGGCATTTCCCAGCCTGGATTGATTGTTCCCGTTCTTCTCCAATGCTTTCCACTTGTCCCTGTTGTTCTCCAGGTGTTTTCCAATTGTTCCTGTTCTTCTCCAGGTGTTTCCCAGTTGTCCCCGTTGTTCTCCAGGTGTTTTCCAGCCTGGGTGGATTGTCTCTGTTGTTCTCTAGCTATTTTCCAACTGTCCCTGTTGTTCTCCAATTGTCTGTGCTGTTCTCCAGGTGTTTCCCAGTTGTCCCTGTTGTTCTCCAGTTGTTCCTGTTGTTCTCCAGGTGTTTCCCAGTTGTCCCTGTTGTTCTCAAGTGTTTCCCAATTGTTCCTGTTGTTCTCCAGTTGTCCCTGTTGTTCTCCAGGTGTTTCCCAGTTGTCCCTGTTGTTCTCCAGGTGTTTCCCAGTTGTTCCTGTTGTTCTCAGGTGTTTCCCAGTTGTTCCTGTTGTTCTCCAGTTGTCCCTGTTGTTCTCCAGGTGTTTCCTGGCTGTTCCTGTTGTTCTCCAGTTGTCCCTGTTGTTCTCAGGTGTTTCCCAGTTGTCCCTGTTGTTCTCAGGTGTTTCCTGGCTGTTCCTGTTGTTCTCCAGTTGTCCCTGTTGTTCTCAGGTGTTTCCCAGTTGTCCCTGTTGTTCTCAGGTGTTTCCCAGCCTGGCTCTCCAGCCTCAGAGCTGTCCCAGCTGTCCCCAGGGCAGGCAGGGGAGCAGCCCCAGGGTCTCCTGAGGGGCTCCTTTCTCATGGAATACTTTCTCCAGCTCGTCATTTCCTCCCCTCACCCAAACACAGCCACATTCCTCGAGTTTAACTGTTTGGACTTCTGCAGAAAAGAAAAAGCTGGCGGGGGCACTCTCTGAGGCCAGACATTCCAAGTGCTGGAAAAACACATCCAAAGGAAATTGTAAAGGGGGAGACTTTTTCTGAGCTTTCCTGTCCTGTTTTTACTGTTTCCTGATGAAGTCTCAGCCTGATGAAACCCGAGAGAGTTTCAGGGAGGCACAAAGAGCACAGGGAAACACAGAGCTGGTGGCTCCAGAGCAGGAGGAACGGCTGGAAAAGTCAGAGCAGGGCTTGGGAAAGTCCTGGAAGAGCCCTCGGGGTGAGGAATTGTCCTGGTTGGTCACTGCAGGGGCTGGGGTGGCACTTGCAGAGCTCCAGACTGTCCCCAAGCACTCAGGTGGAAACCTGGCAGTGCCCAGAGAGCTTTAGAAGAGACCACAGCTCCTGGAGCCCAGGGAAAAACTGCAGGGAAAAGCTCCTGGATCCCCCAAAGAGCTCCTGGATCCCACAGAAAAGCTCCTGGGAAAAGCTCCTGGAGCCCAAAGAGCTCCTGATCCCAGGGAAAAGTTCCTGGAGCCCAAAGAGCTCCTGGATCCTAAGGAAAAGCTCCTGGGAAAAGCTCCCAAACTCCAGGGAAAAGCTCCTGGATCCCACAGAAAAGCTTCTGGGAAAAGCTTCTGGATCCCAAAGAGCTCCTGGATCCCACAGAAAAGCTTCTGGGAAAAGCTCCTGGGTCCCAAAGAGCTCCTGGATCCCAGGGAAAAACTCCTGGGAAAAAGCTCCTGGGTCCCACAGAAAAGCTTCTAGGAAAAGCTCCCAGATCCCAAGGAAAAGCTCCTGGATCTCAGAGAAAAGTTCCTGGGAAAATCACCTGAATCCCAGGGAAAATCTCCTGGATCCCAAGGAAAAGTTTCTGGATTCCAGGAAAAAGCTCCTGGATCCCAAAGAGCTCCTGGATCCCAAGGAAAAGCTCCTGGATTCCAGGAAAAATCTCCTGGGTCCCAGGGAAAATCTCCAAGATCCCAAGGAAGAACTGGATCCCAAGGAAAAGTTCCTGGATTCCAGGAAAAAGCTCCTGGATCCCAAGAGCTCCTGGATCCCAAGGAAAAATCTCCTGGGTTGCAGGGAAAAGCTCCTGGATCCCAAAATGTTCCTGGATCCCAGGGAAAAGTTCCTGATAAAAGCTCCTGGATCCCAGGGACAGGCTCCACAGGGAAGATTGAAGATTTTGGCTGGAAAAACAACCCCAAATGAAAAACCTCATCCCTGGGGCACAGGAGGAGCCCCAACATCACCTGATGAGTCAAACTCAGTCATTTTTTCCTGCTTGAGGGAGGGTGGGATGGGAGCCATGACATCAAAATCCTTCATTTTTCCTGTAAATCCACGAGCAGCCCCCCGGCCCCACAGCCTCAGCCCTTGTGGGCTGCAGCTTTTCCTCCCACACTGATGTAATGGGAGCTCAGGTTGCACAAAATATCCCCGAGGATGTCAGGGAGAGGGAGGGAGGAAATGATGCTGGGGTTCTGTGAGTGCCTGCTCCCAGGGCATTTCCCTCTGGAGGGGGGAATTTCCTGCATGAGGTGTGAGGGGGGGTTTGTTCTGCTCCCAGTACAAAGCAGCCTCTTAGTGGAGCTGCTCTCAGCACTCAGAAATTCACTTGATTCCAATTTAAAATTCAAATTATTTCTCGTTACGGCGGCGGCGAAGTAAATTCAAGCGAAGCCCTTAAGTAAAGCTGGGGTTGGATGGATTTGGGGTGGGTGAGTTGTTTTTGCCAGGGATGGAGCTCACAGAATCCCAGGATTCTGGGCTTGGATATCACCCAGAACATCCCAGGGTCACCTGGAGCAGGGGACACAGAACCAGGTGGGTTTGGAGCCTCCGGACAGGGAGAATCCCTGGGCAGCTGCTCCAGGGGAAAATCTCCTGTATCCCAAGGAAAAGCTCCTGGATTCCAGGAAAAATCTCCTGGATCCCAAGGAAAAAATCCTGGATCCCAAGGAAAAGTTCCTGGGAAAATCTCCTGGATCCCAAGGAAAAGTTCCTGGATTCCAGGAAAAATCTCCTGGATCCCAAGGAAAAATTCCTGGATCCCAAGGAAAAGTTCCTGGGAAAATCTCCTGGATCCCAAGGAAAAGTTCCTGGATTCCAGGAAAAATCTCCTGGATCCCAAGGAAAAATTCCTGGATCCCAAGGAAAAGTTCCTGGATTCCAGGAAAAAGCTCCTGGGAAAACCTCCTGGATGCCAGGAGAAATCTGGGTTGCAGGGAAAAGCTCCTGGATCCCAAAATGTTCCTGGATCCCAGGGAAAAGCTCCCTGCCACCTCCAGGGAAAGGAGTTTTCCCTCCTGCTGAGGTGGAATTCCTCGTGCTCTGTTTGTGTTTCTGCTCCTCACTTGCTAGTGGAGCCCTGAAAATGTTAAAGACAGAACTCTAAAATGTTGGGCTTTGTGTTTTCTCAGATCACTGCACCAGCAGTATGATAAATGATATAATTGTTAGATGTGATGATTGTTTAGTAATTAAGTATAATTATTATATAACCATAAGAAGAATAATGAGAAAGTATGTTGGGAATTTAACAGGGGCTATGTTTAGCTGAAATCTATGTATACAACAGAACAATGTAAGTTTAATAATTAACATGAAAGTTATGTAAGGATAGAGTATAAAACACGTTCACCTGGAATGTATGGTCAGAATTAGATTTGGGTTGTAATACCCCAATTCCCAGAGCTCTTAATAAAAAAGCACCACATATAATCACTTGTGATGATGTGTTTTTGAACACTAACACACTCATCACTGCAGAGATCAGCACAGAGAATTCCACATCTGACACAACCCAGCACACTCCCTGGCCCTGGGAGGAGATTTCTCCTCTCTCCCTGCAGCAAAGAGCTTCAGGCTCTGCTCTGAGCTCATCCTGCTCGCAGACATCCTTTGTGAAAAATCCTTTCTGTAGGATTTTTCCTTCTAGAGCTGAGAGGCTCAGTGGCAAATGTGAACAATTATTATCTGCTGCTGTGGAATGCAACAGGTCCACCCGTGGTTGGTCCCCTGTAGATGTTTGGATCTACTGACCACTCATGGTGGAGCTGTTATCCTCTCTGCAGACACAGACTTTTGTTATTATTCTTTCTATCTCCTTCTTGGCTTAGCCAGCTTCTGAAGAAGCTCCTTTTCTTTCTATCTCTATTTAGTACAGTTATAATGCTGTAAATATATATCATAACATAATCAATCAAGCCTTCTGATTATGGAATCAAGATCCTGTCTCTTCCATCCTCAACAAACCCCTGTGACCACCAACAACAATCCTGCTCCAGGAGAACCCTTGGGAATGAGGATTGGAGCTACAGGAGGTGCTGGAATCCCCTCCTGGAGCCACAGGACACAAACCCTGCAGAGCTCAGGGACCCCTCTCAGCAGGCTGTGTCACTCTGGTTTTTTAAGATTTTCCAAGCCTTCTGCTGTTGACATTCTTGTAGTGAACTTTCTCACACGCTTTCTGTAAATAACTCATTGTTCTGCATTCCTTGATGGAGGAGGAGAGAGTTGACAAACTGTTGGTTTGACCAGTGTCATTGGAGAGGTGGCACTGTCACTCTCCAACCCGCTGTCACTTTTGTAAAACTAAAAATATTACAGTCAGAAAATTAATTCCCCTTTTTTCCTTCACTTTAAGAACAGAGGTGTGCTCGTGTTCTTTCATGTCCTACAGTGACAGCCCCAGGGATGGAGTTTTCCCTCAGGAGGGTGAAGCTGCTCCCTGGATCCCAGATTTTCCCTGCCAGGCCAATCCCAGGCACTCACCTGGCTGCAAACCCCCCCAGGATCCATTCCCAGCCCAGCTCTGTTTGTCTTGGCAGGGAGGAGCAGTGTGGACACAGCTGCACGATTTGTTTTGTCTCTCACACAAGTCTGGCTCGGCCAAATCTCTGCAGGCTTTGTGAAAATGCTCCTTTATGTAAAGAATTTTATACAAACGGCCCCAAAGCCTCCCCTTGCTCAGCCCCTGCCTCTTCCCCTCTCTCCACGCACGTTACATTTGGATTTTCCAGCCTCCTCCAGAAGTTTCCTTCAGGAATTTCCAGCTCTCTGCTCACACCCAGCCAGTGTCTGGGTGGATTTAAAGAAAAAATGAGGAGGAGCTCACCAGGAGCTCAGGTTTAGGGGTTTAGGAGGGGAGAAATCCTCCTCATTTTCCATAGCTAAAGCAATTCCTGTGTGTTGGGAAAAGCAAGGAGAGGGTTTAAAGAATCTGTAACTGCTGCAGAACAGGAGAATTGTCCAGAAAATTGGGGATGTCCCATCCCTGGAAATGTCCAAGGCCAGGCTGGAGCAGCCTGGGATGGTGGAAGGTGCTCCTGGATGGTTTTAAGCTCCCTTCCAACCCAAACCACTCCACAATCCCCTGATGCTACAAAGAAGGAGACCAGAACAAGGCAAGGTGACTCCAGGGGATGTGTGGAGGCTTTCACAGAGCTTTTCCTTCTCTGCAGGCAACAAATGAGGCTCAAACCTGAGCAGAGGCCTTGAATGGGGCTCAGCTGCCCCCGGAGCTCCAGGAGATGCTTTTGGAGCCCTGGGATTTTGCACAGCCCTGAGGAATTGGGTGGATTCCTGCAGACTGGGAATGGATTCCAGAATGGGTCCTGGAACCCAGGACCAGCTGCTGCTCCTGCCTCACCCTCTGAACCAGGGGGAAATCCCAGGAAAGGCAAGAGTTACACAGAATGGGAATGGAGTTACCCAGAATGGGAATGGAGTTACCCAGAATGGGAATGGAGTTACCCAGAACGAGCCCAGCCCTGGGAGAGGCTGGAAAATCAGGACATTTCAGGTGCTCTGAGCTCAGATCTGGGAGTTCAAACATTGGCTCCACGTTTCAGTTTCATTTCAGACCCAGGCCCTGCCAAAAATCCTATCAGGGCTGGGAGTGTCCATCTGAGCCAGCAGCAAAGGGAGGAATTCCCTGGCTCAGCCCAGCCTCAGTCGTGCCCACAGAGCCCAAATCTGCTCCTGCACACACCCAGCAAAGCTCCCTGAGCCACATCCTGGGCAATTCTCATCCCAAGGATGCACCAGCAGAAATGCAACAAAACCCAGAGCTAAACCCAGAGAGGGGAACCCAGCCTGGGCTCCCCCAGCCCCAGAGCTGCCCCCTGGCAGTGCAGGGCTGTGGAATTTGTTGGGGAAGATGAAACAGGAAAGCCTTATAAATGTGATTGTCTGGCAAAAGAGTTTGAGAATATGGAAACTGTGAGATTGAAATGAAAGCAAGCTGTGAGATCCCTCAGTTACTGCACAACTGGAAAACAATGAAGGTGATCCCCTTTTGATGGATCAACACCCTCTGCCTGCAGACAGGCCCAAGGGTCAGAGCAGACCCTACTAGCTCAGCAGAAGGGGCCCAAAGAGGAGTTTTTAGGGTTTAAAATGTAACACAGGGTGGTAATGTAATGATTCTTATAGGCTGTATGGAAATGCTATAGGATTTGTATCTTGGACTAGACTGGTTAGTGAAAATCAGAATATTCAACACAGAAGAAGATTTATGGTATTGTAATGGGAACTTTGTCCTCTTTTACTCTCTCTTACCCTCTTTACTCTTCCTCACTCTCTCATCTCTTTACCATGCTCTTGCCTTCTCTCTCTTTACCTCTATCTTTATTCTCTTTACTGCTCCAAGCTGTGGTTGGCAGCACCCAGCAGGGCCCTGCACCCAGGCCTTTTGCAATAAACCCCAAGTTCCAAGACCAGAAGAAGATTTATTCTATTATAATGGGAATCTCACCCTCTGATCCTCTCTTTTACTCTCATTCTCTCTTTACCACGCTCTTGCCTTCTCTCACTTTACCTCTCTCTTTACTTCTCTTTCCTGCTCCGAGCTGTGCCTGGCAGCTCCCAGCAAGGCCCTGCACTTGGCCCTTTGCAATAAACCCCAAATTCCAAGACCAGAAGAAGACTTACAGTATTGTAACAGGAACTTTAGTCTTCTATCCTTTTTACCACTCTTAACTTCTTTTCACTTCTCTTTCCTGCTCCGAGCTGTCCCTGGCAGCTCCCAGCAAGGCCCTGCACCCAGGCCCTTTGCAATAAACCCCAAGTTCCAAGACCAGAAGACTTATGCTATTGTAACAGGAACCTCAGTCTCCCATCCTCTTTACCATCCTTAACTTCTTTTCACTTCTCTTTCCTGCTCTGAGCTGTGCCTGGCAGCTCCCAGCAGAGCCCTGCACCCAGGCCTTTCGCAATAAACCCAAATTTCCAAGCCCTGGCTGCAGAGATCTCTGGTTTCCATCCATCCCAGCCCATCCCAGCCCATCCCAGCCCATCCCTGCTCACCTCTCTCACACTGGGGCCCGGTGAAGCCGTACACGCACGCGCAGCGGTTGGGGCCGATGCACCTGCCCCCGTTCTGGCAGCCGTTCTCACACACAGCTGAGAGGGAAAACAGAGAATTCCATCACTCCTGCTCCTGGAGAGCCCCCCTCCATGCTGCTGGCATGTCACCTCCACGGTGGTTGGAGTGGCAGAGTTTGGAGCTTCAGCTCCGCAGAGAAATCTGAGATTTTTGGGTTTTTTCCTTGGAAATTTGTTCCCTGTTGCTGCCTGAGCCCCTTTCTGCAGAGGCCATAAACTCCTCTTGCACTGGGGAGGATTTCCTGCCCTCTGGAATCTCAGCGTTGGGATTGAGGTGGGATGAGTGGATACAGACAGGAAAATGCACTCAGGGAAAGGTGTGAGGAATGGCACAGCTGGAATGGGAGAAGGGGAGGATGGATGGGCAGAGATTTAACCCCAGTGCCCAGAGCAAGGAACTGAGCAGCACTTGGGTGTTCCCTGACCTAAAATAGTCACTGGCTTAAAATATTCCAGACTTAAGATATTCCTGACATAAAACATTCCTGACTTAAACTTAGTCCTGCTACCCTGAGATGAAACTCTGCACTCAGGGCTGGAGCCAAGGGAATTTTCCTGGTTGAAATCAAGGATTGATGGAATCTGCAGAGCAGGAAGGGCCCCCCAAGGACCCTGCCCTGCCTGGAGCCCCCTCAGTGCCCAGCTCCAGCTCTGAGCCTGGGCTGGGATGGGACCAGGGGGATGCAAGATTGGGGTGGATGGGGCCAGGGGATACAGGATTGGATTGGGATGGGACCAGGGGGATGGGATGGGGCCAGGGGGATGCAGGATTGGGTCAGAGGGATGCAGGATTGGATTGGGATGGGGCCAGGGGGATGGGATGGGGCCAGGGGGATGCAGGATTGGGTCAGAGGGATGCAGGATTGGATTGGGATGGGGCCAGGGGGTGTAGAATTGGATTGGGATGGGACCAGGGCATGCAGGATTGGGCCAAGGGGTGCAGCATTAGGCCAGGGGGATGCAGGACTAGACTGGGATGGGACCAGGGGAATGCAGAATTGGGCCAGGGGGATGCAGGATGGGGCTGGATGGGGCCAGGGGGATGCAGGATTGGGCCAGGGGGTGCAGGATTGGATTGGGATGGGGCCAGGGGGATGCAGGATTGGGTTAGAGGGATGCAGGATGGGGCTGGATGGGGCCAGGGGGTGCAGGATTGGGTTAGAGGGATGCAGGATGGGGCTGGATGGGGCCAGGGGGATGCAGGATTGGGTTAGAGGGATGCAGGATGGGGCTGGATGGGGCCAGGGGATGCAGGACTGGGCCAGGGGGATTCAGGATTGGGCCAGGGGGATTCAGGATTGCATTGGAAAGGGGCCAGGGCTGCAGCATTCCCCAGCCTGCCGGGATGTCCTGCCAGGGCAGCAGAGCAGGATGGAGCTGGGAGCTGCACGTAGTGAGGGCTGCACGTCCCAGCCCAGCCTGGGCTGCTGCTCCTGAGAATTTTCCCAAGATTTTGCTGCTCAGGATGAGATTTCCCATCTGGAGCCTCTGCCTCTGGCTGAACTTTCGGGGAAGTTTCAGCAGCGAGGGATCAGAGGGAGCTGAGGGGGAGTTTGGGGATTTTGTCTTTAAAAATGCTCAGTGGGACTGATTCCCACATGGATCCAGGGATTTGGAATTTGGGAAGTTCTAAATGATCTAATTGAGAAGAGATTCTTTCAAAGATATGGTGCTTATTTGATAACTAAAGGCTTCTTAAAATGTATTACATGGTAGAATAAATATATATAATTTCTAATTTATATAATGATATACTAATAATTGTAACATACTAAATATAATTATATCCTTATAATATAGTAAGAGAATATATAATTATAGAGATGTATAATTGTATATATAACACATAGGTGTATATTATATATAATATATTGTGCATATATTATCTCATATATAATAATATTCTCTCAGTATAATATAACATATGAGATATAATATGAATATACTACATATTAAATTCTATATTATGAATATGTCATATATTAGAAGATATAACATATCTATATAATATATATTATCTCTATAATATATTCTATGTTATCTATATATTACATACAGATAATATAGCATATACAATACTATCCATATCTATTATCTATATATCAAATAGATTGAGAAATCTACATTATACTAATGGATTATACATTATACTGGGAAATAAATTAATCCATTAATTGTGTCTAATTAATATCTATATTTTTATACAGAGCTGTGTTGGTCACGAGAGAGGGCTGAGATTCCGAGGGAAGGAGAACACGGCGCTGATGGTGGAGTGTCCTGGAGTGCCCTTCCCTGTTCCCACCCCATTCCCATCCCCATTCCCATCCCCATTCCCACTCCCATTTCCATCCCTATTCCTGTTCCTATTCCCAGTCCCACACTCACGCTGCCCACGGTGGCATCCTGTGCTGCCCACCTTGAATCCCTTCTGGCACAGGCAGGACCCGTTCTCATTCCCATCCCTGTCCCATTCCCACCCCATTTCCACTCCTGTCCCCATTCCCATTCCCACACTCACGCTGCCCGCAGTAGGTGCCCGTGAATCCCTTCTGGCACAGGCAGGACCCATTCCCATTCCCATCCCTGTTCCCATTCCCATTCCCATTCCCATTCCCATCCCTGTTCCCATTCCCATTCCCATTCCCATTCCCATCCCTGTTCCCATTCCCATTCCCATTCCCATCCCCGTTCCCACACTCATGCTGCCCAGAGTAGGTGCCCGTGAATACCTCAGGATCCATTCCCATTCCCATCCCATCCCATCCCATTCCCATCCCAATCCCATTCCCAGTCCCACACTCACGCTGCCCGCAGTAGGTGCCCGTGAATCCCTTCTGGCACAGGCAGGATCCATTCCTGTTCCCATTCCCATTCCCATCCCATCCCCATTCCCATTCCCATCCCATTCCCATCCCCATTCCCACACTCACGCTGCCCGCAGTAGGTGCCCGTGAATCCCTTCTGGCACAGGCAGGATCCGTTCCCATCCCATTCCCATTCCCATTCCCATTCCCATTCCCATTCCCATTCCCATTCCCATTCCCATCCCATCCCATTCCCATTCCCATTCCCATTCCCATTCCCGTTCCCACACTCACGCTGCCCGCAGTAGGTGCCCGTGAATCCCTTCTGGCACAGGCAGGATTCATTCCTGTTCCCATTCCCATTCCCATCCCATCCCAATCCCATTCCCATTCCCATTCCCACACTCACGCTGCCCGCAGTAGGTGCCCGTGAATCCCTTCTGGCACAGGCAGGACCCATTCCCATTCCCATCCCTGTTCCCATTCCATTCCCATTCCCACACTCACGCTGCCCGCAGTAGGTGCCCGTGAATCCCTCAGGACCCATTCCCATTCCCATCCCATCCCATCCCCATTCCCATTCCCATTCCCATCCCATTCCCACCCCATTCCCAGTCCCACACTCACGCTGCCCGCAGTAGGTGCCCGTGAATCCCTTCTGGCACAGGCAGGACTCCTCGGAGCAGCTGCCCCCGTTCATGCAGCGCACGCTGCAGCTCTGCACTGGGGACAGGACAGGGACAGGGTCACCCCCAGAGTCCCTCCGGGGACAGGGGACACTGCCCTGGGCTGGGAGGGGCTCCTGGAGGTCACGAATCCAGCTCCTGACTCCAGACACCCCAACAACCCCATCCCATCCCATCCCATCCCAAAGGCTGCTGGAGCTGTGGCATTGTTGGGGATGTGCCCATTCCCTGGGGGAATGAACATTTCCCTGAGCTCCATCACACCCTTTGTTCCCCAAAAACCCAAGGCCTCCATCCTTTTACTTCCTTAAGGAATCCACCCCAACCAAACCTTTCCAGCTTTGTCCTTCCTGCAAACGAGGCCATGGATAATTCCCCGTTTTTGACACCACCCTCTCACAATCTTTTCTGTCAGGATTTTATACTTTACCAGTATTTTTCCCACCCTTTTTTTATCATTGTTTTCCATTCTTGCTCCATTTTCAATCCTTTCCACACTTTGGGCTGTCTAATCTTCCAAATTCCTCCCTCTCAAAGCCTTCTGAGGAGTTTGGGGGGGATGGAATTTGCTTGGTGGAGGAAAATCATCAACTTTAAGATATTTCTCCTCCTTTTGCAAACAGAACGTGGCCTCCTTGACAAGATCCAGTTACTGGGAGAGGGGTTTTTTTTAAAGGAATTTGGAAAGAAAAGCACGAATCCTCCATTCTTCCATGTGAGAGCTCAGCTTTCCCACAGGATTATGAACCACTGGATGTGACTGAGGCACTGCAGGAAAACAATAGCAATAAATAAATTGGGAAGTTTTATCCTTGCTCTGGACACCAAGTGTTGGCTTTAACTGTTTCCTCACTGCATGCTGAAGGAATTTGGGATTTTAAAGCAGCCCAAAGAGGGATTTAGGTGTGACCATCCCAACTGCAAGGGCCTGAGGTTGGAGCAAATCATGTGAAAAGTGGATTTCACCCAAAAACCCCACAAATCATGTGAAAAGTGGATTTCACACAAAAACCCCACAAATCATGTGAAAAGTGGATTTCACACAAAAACTCCACAAATCATGTGAAAAGTGGATTTCACACAAAAACCCCACAAATCATGTGAAAAGTGGATTTCACACAAAAACCCCACACTTCCAGGGGAAGGAAGGGTTGGGATCTGGCAGGATGACAGGAAAAAAAGGAATGACAGAAAAAGGAGCAATGACAGGAAAAGGAGGAATTACAGAAAAATGAGGAATGACAGAAAAAAGGAGGAATGAGAGGAAATGGAGAAATGACAAGAAAAAGAGGATGATTGAAAAAGGAGGATGACAGGAAAAGGAGGAATGACAGAAAAAGGAGGAATGACAGCTCATCCTCATTAACTTTTCCCAGGATTGGACTGGACTGGATTAGTCCTAGAAATTATTGGAAGGGATCAGCGGCTCTGCCAGGGATCAGCTGTGGGGTTTTTGTCCCTACTCACTCACTACTCCACCTAACCAGCCCCTCCAGAGCACTCCCAAACCATCCTTACTCCCTGGAGTAGGAAACCAAGCAGGAAACTCGGCTCTTTGTCATTCCAGAGGAGGCAGGGTGGCTTTCCTTGCCTCTGGAATGCACAATTTGTTCTGTTTTCACACAGAAATCCAGCCCCCAACAGCGAACTGCAGATGGGAGGAGCCCCTGCAGAGGAGCCCCCCCTGTCCCGGGAATGCCAGGGGCCGTGCCCAGATGGATGCAGGGCTCCAGGCATTCCTGGAATTCCTCCCTGATTGCTCCCACATGGACCCTTCCCCTCCCCGAGGGCTGCAGGCTCGGGGATCTGCAGCACTTGGGAAGCAGATCCCAGGGATTTCCTTCTCCCAAACACCCCTGACTGTGGCTTTGAGGGTTTCTTTATCACAAAGGCTCCTCTGCAGCTGGGCACGGATGGAAAATTAAATCCTTGGGATGTCTCTCTCCGTTTGGGACCTTAAAAGGCTCCAAAATCCCGTTTATTTCTGCAGGGAAAGCGCCCCAAAGTGCAGGATATATTCTGAAAGGTGGGATGTTGGGTGAGCCGTGCCTGGTTCAGGCTGGGGCTGCAGGGATTGGGTTCCTCTCCCTTCTGGCAGAGCAGGGAAGCCCCGGGATGAGCAGCAGAATTCCCTCACCTCCAGCTGAGCCACAGTTGGGGGAGAGCTGTCCATTGGAGCAGGTGCACATGTTGGGCCGGGAGCAGAATCCATCCCCACAGGAATTCCTGCAGATGGCTGGAGGCACACAAGGACACTGGGATCAACCCTTGGCAATTCCCAGAGCTGGTTCTGCCCTGGATTCATCCCTTGGCAATTCCCAGAGCTGGTTCTGCCCTGGGTTCATCCCTTGGCAATTCCCAGAGCTGGTTCTGCCCTTGGGATCAACCCTTGGCAATTCCCAGAGCTGGTTCTGCCCTGGATTCATCCCTTGGCAATTCCCAGAGCTGGTTCTGCCCTGGATTCATCCCTTGGCAATTCCCACAGCAGGTTCTGCCCTTGGGATCATCCTCTGGCAATTCCCAGAGCTGGTTCTGCCCTGGGATCAACCCTTGGCAATTTCCAGAGCTGGTTCTGCCCTTGGGATCATCCCCTGGGAATTCCCAGAGCTGGTTCTGCCCTGGGTTCATCCCTTGGCAATTCCCAGAGCTGGTTCTGCCCTGGGTTCATCCCCTGGCAATTCCCAGGGCTGGTTCTGCCCCTGGGTTCATCCCCTGGGAATTCCCAGAGCTGGTTCTGCCCTTGGGATCAACCCTTGGGAATTCCCAGAGCTGGTTCTGCCCTGGGTTCATCCCTCAGGAGAGGAATCACCCAGGGAAGGGCTGGGGCACCTCTGTGGGCACAACAAGACTGGGAAACCCAATCCCATCCCATCCCATCCCATCCCATCTTTATCCCACAAAAATGCAGGACATCATCCAATTCATGGATTCCCCAGCCCAGACAGGAAGGAAAACTCCCAATCCAGGTGAGATTTATCTGAGTCATCCTCCCAATTCCCAATCCAAATGAGATTTATCTTCATCATCCTCCCAATTCCCAATCCAAATGAGATTTATCTCCATCATCCTCCCAATCCAGATGAGATTTATCTCCATCATCCTCCCAATTCCCAATCCAGATGAGATTTATCTCCATCATCCTCCCAGCTCCCAATCCAGATGAGATTTATCTCCATCATCCTCCCAATTCCCAATCCAGATGAGATTTATCTCAATCATCCTCCTAATTCCCAATCCAGATGAGATTTATCTTCATCATCCTCCCAATTCCCAATCCAAGTGAGATTTATCTCCATCATCCTCCTAATTCCCAATCCAGGTGAGATTTATCTCAATCATCCTCCCAATTCCCAATCCAAATGAGATTTATCTCAATCATCCTTCCAATTCTCAATTCAGATGAGATTTATCTCCATCATCCTCCCAATTCCCAATCTAGATGAGATTTATCTCCATCATCCTCCCCGTGGCCCCTTAAAAATGCAAATTCCCACTGGGAAACAGCTCTGGTGACACCAGCTTTGCAATGTCCCCATCAATGAATGGAATTATGAATTCCATTAATCATAAATCCTTTCCTCAGGAGCCTCCTGTCCCACAGCAGTGACACTTCAGAGGACGAAAAGCTGAATTCAGTAACTGGGACCAGTCAGAACCACCCGGGTTTAACTGGGACTGGCAGAACTGAGAATTCCCAGGAGCTGGGGATTCCCTGCCCAGGGTGTGGAGCAGGGAAATCTCTGGCTCAGCTGGATCAGGTGGATCAGGGCAGGCAGGGACAGGGGGATACTCACGGACAATGCACTGGTTCCCTCCAGGCAGAGTTTTCCAGCCAGGACAGCAGTAGGAGTGGAACCTCGAGCCGCAGACGTTTGGGCTGAAAATCAAACACAGTTTGGGGTTTTTTCCCTCTGTTTCAGTGGATTTTGGATAAATGCAGGCTCTGCAGGAGAGCAGGGAAGAGCTCCCTGTGGGATATTTCCCTTCATTCCCTCCTGTTTATAATTTTGGGAGGTTTTGGTCAAAATCAGTGGAGGAGAAATGAGGCATCAGTCCCATGGACTGAAGGAGAAAGGAGCTCAATGGGATGGATCAAGTGGAATATTTTTAATTAGGGGGCAGACACCACCTCTTTCCCAAAGGGATTCATCCCAGGATTTCACACAGGGATCCTGGGAGATGGAGGCTGAAACTCAAAGATGCCAATTGCTCCTCCCAAAGTGAACCTTGCTGAGCATCTGCTAAAAATCATCAAAGTTTCAAAATAAACCATGGGGAGAATCCACTCTGAACGGGCTGGGATTAATGATGTCCCAGCAATGACCCAGGGGGAGAAGGGAATGAGATCCCAAAGCAAAAACTCCAGAAGGACAATAAGGGGAAAAAAGAAAATACCATCTTCAGCAAATCTGGGATAAAATTAGAGTTATCAGCAGTTTGCTCAGTGCTGGGAAACACGAGCTGGGATCCATCAGAAAGGTCAGGATAAAAGGGATGTCTGAAAATCATGGAATTACAGAATGGTTTGGGATGGAAGGACCTTTAAAATTATGGAATTCCTGCCATGGACAGGGACAGGGACCCTTCCACTGTCCCAGGCTGCTCCAAGTGGACACTTGGACACTTCCAGGGATGAGGACATAATTTAAAAAAAAATTAAAATAAATTTAAAATTAAATTTAAAATTAAATTTTTAAATCCTGAGGGTTTTCCCCCTTTCTCTCAGCTCTGCTTCCTTGTGGCTTTTCCCAGAGCTGGTGCAGCCCTGGAGCATTTTTCCATAGCTGGATCGTCCCTTCTCACCTTCCAGGCCTCTAAAAGGGCTCATTAGCTAATGAGAATTATGCAAATGAGGTGAATGTGACACTCAGAAGGAAGGACAGAGGGAAAACAAACGCTCGGCATCGCCTTTGTGCTCCTTAAACAAACGCCGGGATTAGCGATAAACAGGGAGGGAGCAGCAGGAATTTCAATGGGGGAGGAAAAGAGGCAAAAAAGAGGGAAAACAGGGGGGGAAATAAGAGGAGAAAAGAGGAAAATGGATGAATAAAAGAGGGAAAAGAGAGGAAAGAAGATGAAAAGGAGGAAAAAAAGAAAAAGAGAAAAAAAGGAGGAAAAAGGAGGAAAAAGGAGGAAAAAGGAGGAAAAAGGAGGAAAAGGAGAGGAAAAAAGAAAAATGGGGGAAAGAGGAAAAAAGAGGGAAAAGAGAGGGAAAAAGAGAGGAAAAACAGGAGGAAAAAGAGGAAAAGGAGAGGGAAAGAATAGGGGGAAAAGGAAGAAAAAAAGAGGAGGAAAAAGAGGAAAAACCCGCTGGAACAGAGCCCTGGGCTGGGAAATGCTGGATGGGAGCCCCATCAGCGAATTCCCAACTTGTTCCCCTTTTTTAAAAAATTACCATGGACTCCAGGTTTTCCCAACCTTCCAGAGCCACCTTTTGCTTCACCAGTGAAAATTTACCTAATTCCAGCTTAATGAGGATTTTCAGTGCCAAAATAAGGAGATGTCTGCTCTCCATGGAAAAACCTCCTTAAGGAAGAGATGAGGAAGGGTTTTTTTGGGATTATTTCTGACCCGTCCCCCCTGCAGCCTTTTTCTCATTGTGAAACCCAAACAGAATGAATGTGGATGAGTTCAGCCTGTGGTTTTGCAGGGACAATGAATGATCCCACCTCTCCATCCGAGCTGGACATTTTTTCCTCCAATTCAGGATTCGCTCTGGTTTTGCTCCGTGCCCGGATTTTTGCTGCACCCTTGGGATCAGCTCTGACAATGGAGCTCTGGAGCCCCCCCTGGCCTTGCTGGGATCACAGGGGACAATCTCTGGTGCCAAATGTCAGGGTGGGTTTGGGAAAGCAGCTCCCTCCCCATCCTGAGGGATTTGGGATTGTGTCAGGGCGTGGGAGCAGATCCCAAACGCAGCTTTGGGGTCCCGGCTGGGTTTGTGTCCCCCTCCTGCACTGAGCAGGAGATGCTGATGGGGTTTATTTCAGAGAATCCCCACTTTGAGGAGTCCTCACTGTCCCAGGCCTGGTTGTTTTTCATGAGGAATTTTGCAGTGGAAAAATTCCAGAATTCCCCCCTGGGAAAGTCAGAAAGTCCCAAACGCAGCTTTGGGGTCCCGGCTGGGTTTGTGTCCCCCTCCTGTACTGAGCAGGAGATGCTGATGGGGTTTATTTCAGAGAATCCCCACTTTGAGGAGTCCTCACTGCCCCAGGCCTGGTTGTGTTCCATGAGGAATTTGCAGTGGAAAAATTCCAGAATTCCCCCCTGGGAAAGCCAGAGCTGCCCCTGTTCAATGTGGGGACAATGACAAGGATGCTGCAAAGGGGGTTCTGGATTCCTCCCACCTGGAACCCATCCCTGGTTCTCCAAAGCAGCTCCTGAGGACTTTTAGGAATGGGTTCAAGCCCCAACAATTCCAATTATTTCTGGTTCTAAGAGCTGGTGTTTAGAGGTGAGAGGTGCTGAGTGTCTGCACCACAAGGAAAAGCCACAAAGCTCAGAACTTCCAGCAGAAATCTGGACGTGTGACACTGCCAGCACAGAAATATTCCAAACTCAGCACGTAGAAACACGGGATCATAAAATCCCAGACTGGTTTGGGCTGGAAGGACCTTAAACCCCATCCAAATCCAACCTTTCCATGGGCAGGGACACCTCCCACTGTCCCAGGGTGCTCCAACCCAGCCTTGGACCCTTCCAGGGATGGAGCAGCCACAGCTGCCCTGGGAATTCTGCCTGGGCCTCACCTCTGGGAGATGGAATGAATATTTTTAATTATTCTTATTCGGTTTCATCAAAGGAATGAAGGAAAACAGAAGGAAAGTCTTGCAAAGGCTGTGCAGGAGTTGGGCTGCAGCTGCTCTGGGTTCAAGCCCAATAATTTTGATCATTTTCTATTTTATGTTTTATCAGCAAGGGGGGGATCTATTAAAATCGTGTTAAACACCTTTGCTTTGTCCATAAGAGAATTTTTTCCCTTTATTGGGTTCTTCCCACATCTCCTCTGGGTGATGGCAGGAAAATCTTTTTAATTCAACCCCTACAGACCAGCAAGGAACCTTTTCCTTTGAAAAAAAAGACTAAAAATCCAACAGATTTCCAGGAACTACTTCACACTTTCATTTGGAATGCAGCACTACCAACACCCTTCCATTTTATTTCATTTTATTTTTTTTTCCTCCCTCCTTAAATTCTGAAATCAATCAAAACTTCAAATGCAGCCCTTAAAACTTCCAGACAAAACCCATACAACCTCTGGCTCCCCCGCCAGATATTCCTTTGCCATTCCAATATTCTCCCTGCCAAAAACAAGAGAGCCCAGCCACGGCCAGAGAGGGCCAAGATCAACCATTTCACAACATAAATCAGGGCCCAGAGGAAAAGTGAGGAACAAAAGTCTCGAGTCAGAGGTTTCCAAGCTCTGCCTTCACGTTGTTCCCGGTGCTGTTCGTAGTATCCCGGCCCTGGCACGGGGAGCAAGGCTGGGACGTGGAGCTGGGAGCAGGAATGTGCTGCAGAGCTGCCTGGATCCCAGGGCAGAACTCCAGCTGCACCTTTCCTCAGGGAAACCTGGGGCCCTTTTTGATAATTTGGGTTTTGGAGGGTTTTAGTCGTTGCTGTTCCCCATCCCCAGCTCCCTGCAGTGAGGGGTTCTGGCTGCCTGAAACTCAGGGTTGAGGGAAATTGGGAAATTTCAGCTGCTGGGGACTCTGAGGAGGGCTTTGGTTCAGAGAATCATGGAATTGTTGAGGCTGGAAAAGACTTTGAAGTGCCCAGCCAGTGCCACCACCACAGTCACCAGCACATCCCCAGGTGCCACCTCCACCTGGCTTTGAAACCTTTTCATTCCCAAAATTCTGGTGGAACTGCAGGGTCAGGGATGGACTGGGGTGAAAATCCTGCTGGGAACCCCCTGTGCCCCTCTCTGAGGACACTCAGAGGTGCTGGAGCTCCATCCTTGACCTTCAGCATCACCCCAGAGTCAGCTCCAGCCCCTTTGTGTCCCCAAATCCCAACCCCTGGATTTCCCTCTCCCTTGCATCCAAGCTCAGGGAGGTTTTGGAGAACCTCTGAGCTCCTGTTGTGCATCTCCAGCACTTCCCTGTCTATCTCCCAATGGAAAATCCAAGCTCAGGGGGATTTTGGAGAACCCCTCAGCTCCTGTTCTGCACCTCCAGCATCTCCTTGTCCATCTCCCAATGGAAAATCCAAACTCAGAGAGGTTTTGGAGAACTTCCCTGCATCCCTGAGCTCCTGTTCTGCATCTCCAGCACTTCCCTGTCCATTTCTCAGTGGAAAATCCAAGCTCAGGGAGGTTTTGGAGAATCCCTGAGCTCCTGTTCTGCATCTCCAACATTTCCCTGTCCATCTCCCAATGGAAAATCCAAACTCAGAGAGGTTTTGGAGAACCCCTGAGCTTCTGTTCTGCAGCTCCAGTATTTCCTTGTCCATTCCCCCAGTGGAAAATCCAAAATCAGAGAGATTTTGGAGAATTTCCCTGCATCCCTGAGTTCCTTTTCTGCATCTCCAGCATTTCCCTGTCCATCCCCCAGTGGAAAATGAGGAGGTGTCAGCAATCAGCTGGAAGCTGCTCCCGTTCCCTTTTCCCCACAATTAATTTGGCCCCTCTGAGTGCCACCAACTCCTCTCCCAACATCTCTCCCCATCCATCTTCTCACTTGCAGGGCCCAGCTGCTAATTAATGCTAATGAACGGCCCTGACCTAACGAGCTGTGGTTAAAGCCAGGCCTTTATCCCTCCCTGGCCAGTGCCAGCCCAGCCCTGCTCCCCCTCTGCTCCACACAAACTCCTGGAAACTGCCCAAGAGTTCATTAAAGCAATAATAAAGCAATAATCCCATCCCAGGCCTGCCTCAGAACGGGATTTGTCAGGGCTGGGCCCTTCAGGAGAGGCTCATTTGAAATTGTCTCTCCTTTAATGGGTTTAAGGCCGGATTAAAGCCAGGCCTGGGCTGGGATTTATTGCTCCCCATGCCTTTATTAATTGTTATTTGGGAAAGCAGGGCTGGATAAGAGGCTTGTTTATTTTGCATTTAATCCCCTCTTTGCATTTATTTCATGCTTTTCCCTTTATTGAAGGAGGCTGGGATGGGAATGAGCTGGAAATAAATACAATTGCAGCAGAAACAGCCCCACTCTTTGGCCTGAACTGCTGCAGCCTCTTCCCAAAGCCTCTCCAAGTGCCCTGGAGCAGGGACAGCAGCAGGGACAGCTCGTGTTGGGCACCTGGAGCAGCTCCTGCCTCCCACCCCATGGTTTTGATGGATTCTGGATGATCTTTGAGGCCCTTCCAAGCCAAACCACTCTGGGATTCTACAAAACCCACAGGAAGTGGTTTGGTGCCACTTGTGGGTGATATTCAAGAGAAACCCAACCAATGTTTGGGTGTTTTTATCTCCCAGAGTTTAAAAGAACTCCCCAAAAATCACCTGAGTCCCATTTTTCTCTCTGAACTTCTGGTGGGGTTTTGTTTTCTTGTCCCGTTTGGGAAACAACAGAATTTGGAGATGGAGGGAGAAAAGGAGGCACAGACAAAGATAAATCCCAGGAGAATCAGGGCTGGAAAACACCTCAGAGATCATCCCAACCATGAACCCAGCAGGGAAGGGAAAAATTCCCAAAGGGAAAGGCAAAATTCCCAAAGGGAAGGGAAAAATTCCCAAAGGGAAGGGCAAAATTCCCAAAGGGAAGGGCAAAATTCCCAAAGGGAAAGGCAAAATTCCCAAAGGGAAAGGCAAAATTCCCAAAGGGAAGGGAAAAATTCCCAAAGGGAAGGGCAAAATTCCCAAAGGGAAGGGAAAATTCCCAAAGGGAAAGGCAAAATTCCCAAAGGGAAAGGAAAAATTCCCAAAGGGAAGGGCAAAATTCCCAAAGGGAAGGGAAAAATCCCAAAGGGAAGGGGAAAATTCCCAAAGGGAAGGGCAAAATTCCCAAAGGGAAGGGAGAAATCCAAATCTTGTCAGGGTTGCTGACTGTCCCTGGAGTCCTGGGATGTGTCTGTCCCTCACCAGGATTTTGGGGAAGGAAAACATGGATAAAACTCTCCAGGAATGGCAGGGAAACGTTGTAAAAGACTTTGGGAGCTGGAATAAAAGGTGTGGGAAGGGAAAACTCTGATTAACTCATATTGGGGGAATGAAATTCTTCCAGGGGACAAACAAAGCAGAGCTGCAGCCAGCCCAGGAGCACGGGGAAGGTTTTCCCATGGGAGAACAGGCAGGACCCTGCCCTGCTCCACCCTCAAATCCAACAGCAAATCCTCAACCTTTGTCCATTTTCCCCCATCCAGACCCAACATCCACATTTCTGGACCCTCTCTGTGCCCAGGGCAGTGCCCAGGGTGGTGTCCAGGGAATGTCCAGCTCAGCTGGGCTTTAATGCCAGCTCTGGAATTCCAAATTCCTCCCTGCAAACCCTGGAGCTGGGGCAAGGCTGAGGCCAGGCTGGAGCTGGTGTTTTTATCTCCCTGACAGGGAAAGCTGAGGGGCTGGGAAGGCAAAGCCACAGCAAATATTTGCAGTGGTGTCCCGAGCTGCTAAATGGACACCAGGGATAAATGGGATTAAACGTTCACTGGGTGGCTTTGGGGAAGAGATAATTCCACAAAACGCAGTTGTCAAGGTCACCCACGTGCCCACAGTGTGGAGCAACCCCAGATTTAAGCAGCTGAGCCAACTTTTATTGACATTTCCCCCTTGGTTCATTCACTCTGAGAGAAGCAAACCTGGAGCTGGGACTGATCTGCTTTTCCCAAAGGGAAATCCCACAGCAGCAAAAGGATCCTGAGGCCTCAAAGCAGCAAAAGGGAAAGATCCCAGAACGACAAAATTTGGAAACAACTTCTGAGATCATCAGGTCCAACCTCCCAACATTGATCGATCCATAAGTAAACTTCCCAGAATTGCTTCAAGGATTCTCTTCCATGCAGGCTGGAATTCCTGGAGGAGATCCCTCAATCCTCAAAGGTTGGAATTCCTGGAGGAGATCCCTCCATCCCCACAGGCTGGAATTTCAGGAGAACATTCCTCCATCCCCAAAGGCTGGAATTCCAGGAGAACATTCCTCCATCCCCAAAGGCTGGAATTTCAGGAGGAGATGACTCCATCCTCAAAGGTTGGAATTCCTGGAGGAGATCCCTCCATCCCCAAAGGTTGGAATTCCAGGAGAACATTCCTCCATCCCCAAAGGTTGGAATTCCAGGAGGAGATGCCTCCATCCCTACAGGCTGGAATTTCAGGAGAACATTCCTCCATCCCCAAAGGCTGGAATTCCAGGAGAACATTCCTCCATCCCCAAAGGCTGGAATTTCAGGAGGAGATGACTCCATCCCCAAAGGTTGGAATTTCAGGAGAAGACCCCAAAGAGAGCTCTGTGACCCCAAAAGGAGCTCTGTGACCCCAAAAGGAGCTCAGTGACCCCAAAGGGAGCTCTGTGACCCCAAAAGGAGCTCTGTGACCCCAAAAGGAGCTCAGTGACCCCAAAAGGAGCTCAGTGACCCCAAAGGGATCTCAGTGACCCCAAATGGAGCTCTGTGACCCCAAAGGGATCTCAGTGACCCCAAGGGAGCTCTGTGACCCAAAAGGAGCTCAGTGACCCCAAAGGGAGTTCTGTGACCGCAAAGGGATCTCAGTGACCCCAAAAGGAGCTCAGTGCCCAGCACTGCTCCCATGGGATCCTCCCAGACCCAGCTCCTCCTCCCCGAGCTCAGGGAACACCAACCCCGCCAGCCCAGCCCTGCCAACCCCCCAAAATCTGCTTTATCAGAGAGCCAAGAGCTCCAACTCACCCTCGCAGCGAGTCCTGGCCCCTTCTCCTCACCCTGCTCGGGGGTCTGTCCTCGTAGGCCGTCAGTCTGTCCGTCTGCAGGTCCCCCTCGTACTGCGCCGCGGCCAGCACGGCCCAGCAGCCCAGCAGGAGCCTGGCCAGCCACCAATCCCCCATGCTGGCCCCACGTCCAGCAGTGCCCCGAGAGCTCTGTCCAGCTGCAGCCTCCCTGCTGCCCTCGTGGGATGAGGAGGAGGAGGAGGAGGAGGAGGAGGAGGAGGATGGATGTTGGCAGCAGCCCCTGCGTGCCAAGGACCCGTCCTGGAGTTCCCTTTCTGGAAGGAAAAGAAGGGCAAAGAGATTTTTTGTTTTTGGAAGGAGTTTCTCGGTTTTGAGGTCAGGCAGGCCCACCCAGTGTCCCAGGAGATGCCTCCATCCCTACAGGCTGAAATTCCAGGAGGTGATCTCTCCATCCCTACAGGCTGGAATTCCAGGAGGTGATCTCTCCATCCCTACAGGCTGAAATTCCAGGAGATGATCTCTCCATCCCTACAGGCTGAAATTCCAGGAGGTGACCTCTCCATCTGGAGAGGTTGGAATTCCAGGAGGTGATCTCTCCATCTGGAGAGGTTGGAATTCCAGGAGGTGATCTCTCCATCCCTACAGGCTGAAATTCCAGGAGGTGATCTCTCCATCCCTACAGGCTGAAATTCCAGGAGGTGACCTCTCCATCCCTACAGGCTGAAATTCCAGGAGGTGATCTCTCCATCCCTAGAGGTTGGAATTCCAGGAGGTGATCTCTCCATCCCTACAGGCTGGAATTCCAGGAGGTGATCTCTCCATCCCTAGAGGCTGGAATTCCAGGAGGAGATTTCTCCATCCCCAAAGGTTGGAATTCCAGGAGATGATCTCTCCATCTGGAGAGGTTGGAATTCCAGGAGGAGATTTCTCCATCTGGACAGGCTGAAATTCCAGGAGGTGATTTCTCCATCCCTACAGGCTGAAATTCCAGGAGGTGATCTCTCCATCCCTACAGGTTGGAATTCCAGGAGGTGATCTCTCCATCCCTACAGGCTGGAATTCCAAGAGGAGCTCTCTCTGTGTCCCCACTGCCAGCCCCCCAGCCCTGCCTTTTCCCAAATCCTCCTTTGCCAAGAGCTGGAAAGCAGGAGGTGCCCCAGGAGCTGTGGTTCTGATTTTCCTGATGGAGAAACAAAGAGCAGCCAAAGTCCTCCGAGGCAAGAGGAGAACGTCAAGAAGGAGCAGCTCCTGCTCGTGGGCCACCATCCCACAGCTCTGCTGTGCCCCGTGGAGACCCCAGCTCATCCCTGGCATGGGGACAGCTGTCCTGGCATGGGGACAGCCCCTGGCACAGCACTGACCCCCCATGGGTGGCCCCTGGGATGGGGTGGGTGATTTTGGGGGGCAGAGGTGGCAAGGCTGGGATCAGGGGCAGGAGATGAGGAATCCCAAGGGAAAGGCTCTAAAGGGATCCCAGCCCATCCCCAGGGCCACGGCTCCCAAATCCCCCAGCTCTGCCCGTGGGGAGCCCATCCTGGCTCCTGCTCCCGGCTCGGGGGGCAGCTCTCACCTGAGCACCCCCAAAATTTGGTGTTGCAGGGGTGAGGAATCCTCCTGGAACAATCTGAGCTGCGAGAGGCCCCGGGTGGGGAAGGAGAGGCCCCCGAGCCACCCCTGACTGTCCCCCCTGCTCTCCCACTGCAGCTTTGCCGGGCCAGCCCAGCCTGGAGAATCAGCCCAGACAGGACAGAAAATGTGTCTGAACCAAAAAAAAAAAAAAACAAAAAAAAAACCCCACCAGGAAAAAAAAACCCCAAATCCTAAAAATTACGAGAAAATAATTAAAAATAATTCAAAGTTCAATTTCCCTCGCTGCTCCCTGCGTCCCAGCTGGGAATGTCTCAGCTCTGGAGGGCAGGAATTTTTCAGGCTCTAAGGTTTCAAACGCAGGGAGTGAGGAGGGTGGGAAGGGGAAAGGAGACAAAGAAATGCCCTCCCTGCAGCCCCCCGAGCCTGGCTCTGCGCTTATCTCCAGCCACACAAAAGGCAGAGTGTTCCTTCCCCTGTCCCGCAGCTCCCGAGGAAAGGGGGCACATGGAGGGGAAAAGTGGCCAAAAAAAAAAAAAATTAAAAAAATTTTAAAAAATAAAATAATTAAAGAAAAACGCACGGAAAGTTTCGCACTTCACTTAAAGCGAAGGAATTCCAGCTGCATCCACTTCCCCGCGGGGGGATGAGGAGCCTGACAAATGATCGATACACGGGACATTCCCGGAGAGCTCACACAGGCATGGAAAAGTCATTTACAGCCGCCAGAGAGTCGCAGCTTCAATGGAATAAAAGCCTCCAAAAGTTCTTTGCAGCGCTGAGAAATTCCAGCAAACCCCACTTGTGAGAAAGGCGCTGAGAAAGCACTGAGAGAAACCGAGCCCTAAAAATCAGATTTTAACCCGGTTGGGAAGGAAGCAGGAAAAACATTCCCAAGGCGAGGCTGCGAGTGTGAAACGAAATCAATTAAAAAATATAAAAAGTGAGGCATCAACAGAGAGAAAGGAACCGATAAAGAGAAATCAGATGTGTGGAAAAAAAGGGGCGAAATACCTTTGGGTCCTGCGGGCTGGGGATGTGCCCAGAGCTCCTTTGTTTAAGGTCTGGGCAGGACAGAAGGACTGCAGGGCTCTCTCCTGGGCAGAGCAGAAAAGGTGCAGCCTCATCCAGGCCGGGGGAGGGCCCGGGCGGTGGGAGTAGCTCAGCCCAGCATCCTCCAGCCAAAATCCTGCGAGGAGGGGCTGGGGGAGAGCTCGGCTGGGCGGCACTGCCTCAGCAAAGCTCCCGAGCCCCAATTTCGGCTCCGGACAGCGGTTTTGTTCAAAGGCATCAGGGGTTAATGAGGGGTGCAGTGGTAATTTCGGGAAGGGTGGTGTGGTTCAGCAGGGGAAAAGCACTTTTCTGGTTTTACTGGAGTGAGCGTGAAACAATGAAGTGTAACTTGCCCAAAACATGGAGTTTTGAAGGAATAGATGACCCAGCCCAGGATCTTCACACCCAAAAGTTACCGTGGCTCCAGAGGAGAAAAACCTTGGGGTTAAGAAGCATTTTCTCTAAAGAAATCATTTAAATCAATTTTTCTTTTTTTTTTTAATCAATTTAAAAAGAAAAGCGTGATGCAGATGTTCAGTCTTCCTTCTGAGGAAGAGCTTTGTCAGTTGGGAGTTCAACTCCACTCTCTGGCTCTGTGAAAAAACAAAACAATAAATCCAAAACAACCCCAAATTTCCTCTGCCTCTTGCTGTAGGCTTCACGATTGATGACTTTTCTTCAAATAGAATGAAATGCACATAAATCCTCTCTCTGCTCCGTGCCACTGCACACCCACGGCTTTTCCCAGGGGTGCAAGCCCAGGATCCTCCAGGGAAAGCCCAAATCCGGCTGATTTCCAATTCCAGGGCGTTCAGAGGAGCTCCAGCACCGAGCAGGACCAAAGGCAGAGCCCGGGATTGCCCAGGGTGACCCCGCAGGGCTGCAGCCCCTCCATCGGCTCCATTCCCAGCTCCAGGAGAGCTGAGCCCTCCTGCCCTGCTCCCTTTGGAGCCCTGAGCTCTCCTTTGTCCCCAGCCCTGCTCCCAGTCAGCCCCTGCTGGCTCCAGAGGGGTCAGGAGAGGCTCGGCCTAATTAACAGCAGCCTAATTAACAGCGGCCTTGTGGGATGCCTTGGAAAGGCAGAGCTGGGAATGGAGCTGGGCAGGGAGAGCAGCTCTGCCAGGAGGCAATTCCCACTGCAATTCCCATTCCCACTGCAATTCCATTCCCACTGCAATTCCTGTCCTCACTTCAATTCTTATTCCCACTGCAATTCCCATTCCCACTCTAATTCCCATCCCATTCCCATCCATCCCACTCCCATTCCTATCCCATTCCCATTTCCATTTCCATTTCCATTCCCATTCCCATTCCCATTCCCATTCCCATTCCTATCGCATTCCCATTCCCATTCCCATTCCTATCGCATTCCCATTCCCATTCCCATTCCCATTCCCATTCCCATTCCCATTCCCATTCCTATCGCATTCCCATTCCCATTCCCATTCCCATTCCCATTCCCATTCCCATTCTCATTCCCATTCCCATTTCCATTTCCATTCCTATCCCATTCCCATTCCCATTCCCATTCCCATTCCCATTTTCATTTCCATTTCCATTTCCATTTCCATTCCTATCCCATTCCTATTCCCATTCCCATTTCCATTTTCAATTCCATTTCCATTTCCATTCCTATCACATTCCCATTCCCATTCCCCATTCCCATTCCCATTCCCATCCCATTCCCATCCCATTCCCACCCCACCCCATCCCATTCCCACTCCTATTCCTATTCCTATTCCTATTCCCATTCCCATTCCCACCCCACTCCCATCCATCCCATTCCCATTCCCCAATCCTGCCCCCATTCCTGTTTAAATCCACCTGGGCTTTACCTGCCTGGGAAGGACAGAACTGGGACATCCCATGGGGAAAAAGACCCAAAAATGGCATTTTCCTCCCTCTGAAGGCCCTAAACCCAAGCAGCTGTCACAAGCTGTCCAGGAAGGGTTTCACTCCTTAATGAGTGAAGCACAGTGGAAGAATGCCTGTAATTAATTATTATTGTTATTAATTACGTGCTTGGAGCAGAACCTGCAGAGTAATTGAGTTTTCTGCTGCCCTGAGCAGAGTGAGAAATGAAGAGAAAGGAGGAGTCATTTAGGGGTGATTTGATGAATGTTTTAGTTTGACCTGAACACAGAATTTTATTTTAGATAACACAAATTTGGTTTCAAAGGGCATTTAAATTAATTTTCAATTTTTAAATTTATTCAAGTTTCTAAAATGTTGTTTGGAAAAGGAAAAAGCACAGCCTATAATTTTACCATTAACAAAATAAAATATTTGCAGATGATTCATTATCTGTCCACACCATTTAACAAACCCAGACTGCATTTATGAATTTTCCCAGTTTGGATTCAGGAATTTTTGCCATGTCTCCTGGGTAAGCAGGTGGAATTTTGAGCAGCAAATAATGGAAGAAAAAGATCCAATCTCTTCATTTTGGGGAGCTCCAGGTAGCACATGGAGGTGGGAAAATCCTGGGGGAAAATGGGATGAGATCCTCATTCATTAAAGTCTTTGGAATCATGGAAATGCCCAGGGGAGGAGGCTTAAAGCTGCTTTAAAAGTTGTTAAATTCGACATTTTAATGCTCAGCAAACTCGTGGCTCTTCCTCTGGGAGGAAAGGATACCAGGAATTGGGATATTGGGAATTGGGATATTGGGAATTGGGATATTGGGAATTGGGGAATCAGGAATTGGGATATTGGGAATTGGGGAATCAGGAATTGAGATATCGGGAATTGGGAATTAGGGAATCAGGAATTGGGATATTGGGAATTAAGGAATCAAGAATTGGGGTACCAAGAACTGGGAATTCGGGAATTGGGATATTGGGAATTGAGAAATCAGGAATTGGGGAATCAGGACTTGGGAAATCAGGAATTGGGAATTCAGGAACTGGGATATTGGGAATTGGGGCACCAGGAATTGGGAATTCAGGAATTGGGATACTGGGAATTGGGAAATCAGGAATTGGGATACCAGGACTTGGGAAATCAGGAATTGGGAATTCACAAATTGGGATATCAGGAATTGGGAAATCAGGAACCGGGAATTCAGGAATTGGGATATAGGGAATCGGGATATCAGAAACTGGGGAATCAGAAACTGGGGAATCAGGAACTGGGAATTCAGGAATTGGGATATCAGGAATTGGGATATCAGGAATTGGGAATTCAGGAATTGGGATATCAGGAACTGGGATTGTCCAGCTGGAGGAGTGGAGCTTGGGGTGGCCCAGTTGTGGATTTTCAGTGCCTGCAGGAGCCACAAGAAACATGGAGAGGGACTTTGGGCAGGGGATGGAGGGCACAGGGAATGGTTTTCCATGGACAAGGAGGGGGTTCAGGTGGGATATTGGGATGGAATTCCTCCCTTTGATGGTGGGGAGAGGCTGGGATGGAATTCCCAGAGCAGCTGGGGCTGTCCTGGATCCCTGGAATGCCCAAGGCCAGGCTGGAGCCCCCTGGCACAGGGGAGGTGTCCCTGCCATGGAAAGGGGAGGGATGAGATGAGATTTCAGTTCCCTTCCAACCCAAATCATTCTGGAATTCTTTGATCTCCCAAGTGTGACAAGAGCTGGGAATTTGGGTGCCAGCCCTGATTCCTTCAACTGTTCCCTTCATTTCTGCATCAAAGCTGAGCTGGTTCAGCCCCATCAGGGCCTGTCAGGAGCCCCCAGAAAAGCTGCCTGAGAGCCCCTTGAACTTTTCCATTCCTGCCTTTATTAAAAAAGTGTCACCTAAAAACTGCCTGGGCTAAAATTAGCCCGTGCTGCTTCTGCCAGGGTGACACAACTGCTGTCAGGGCAGCAACAGCTCTGAACCGTGATGTCACTTCAGAAAAAATCAAGGGAAAAAAAAGGAAAAAGCAAATCCAGGCTCTTGTGCTGCAGCCCTTGCAGAGAGCAGGGTCAGGGAATGTGGGATGGATGCTGCCCACACTGCTCAGAGAGCAGGGAAAGGAGGGATTTATTAATGGGAATGGGCTAAAAGGGGCTGAGGGGGATGAGGACACACTGGGCCTGCACCACTCAGGATTTCCAGAACCTCCCCATGGAATTTCAGGAGGAACTGGAGATCAGAAGTGGCAGCGAGCAGCACACACTGAGAGCACTCAGGAACCAGCCCAGACAAAGCTTTCCTCAGGGAAATTGTTCCACAGCATTAACTCCTTCCCTGGCTTCCCAGCCAGCCCCACACACAGCCAGCAGGGCTTTGGCCCCAAATCAGGCTGGTTTCTCCTCATCCCTGACATTAAATCAATAATCAGCCTGATTGATTATTGGTTATTATCAATAATCACCTTCCTGCCTGACCTCTGGCTCAGTCCAGTGACCTCTGTTTGCCAAAATCACTTTTAAAAGGTTCTGTGTGGGCACGAGGGCTCCTGAGGACTCTCCAAGCCAAAGAATTCAGGGGATGAGCCCAGGTGATGCCAAGGATGGGAATTATCCCATCCCCTGGCAGCAGGGAATGCCTGGCACCTCCTGGATGATCCACACAAATCCACTCCTGCACCTTGTCCAGATGCCCTTAAAATGTACCAATAAAAAAAAATAAATTCCCAAACACAAAAAACATCCCAAGGGATCCCTGTGGCAGCCACAGCTTCTCTGGGAATCCATCCCAACACTTCCCAGGGAGGAATTCCTGCCCCTGCATTCCCTGGGGACTCACTGGGATGAGTCCGTGCCCATCCCAAGATTTTGGGTTTGGACAGGACCAGGTCAGACCCCAGGGAGCTCTGAGTGACCTCAGGGCTGGAGAAAAGATCCAGCAGAATTCCCTAAACCCTCATGGCCTCCTGCCATTCCCAGGGCTGGAGAAAATCCCGGATTTCACCAGGATTCCACCAGGATTCCACCCGAATTTCACGCAGGATTCCACCCGAATTTCACCAGGATTCCACCCGAATTTCACCAGGATTCCACCCGAATTTCACAAGGATTCCACCAGAATTTCACCAGGATTCCACCCGAATTTTACCAGGATTCCACCCGAATTTCACCCAGGATCCCACCCGAATTTCACCATGATTCCACCCGAATTTCACCAGGATTCCACCAGGATTCCACCCGGATTTCACCCAGGATTCCACCCGAATTTCACCCAGGATTCCACCCGAATTTCACGCAGGATTCCACCCGAATTTCACCCAGGATTCCACCCGAATTTCACCCAGGATTCCACCCGAATTTCACCCAGGATTCCACCCGAATTTCACCAGGATTCCACCCGGATTTCACCCAGGATTCCACCCGAATTTCACCCAGGATTCCACCCGAATTTCACCAGGATTCCACCAGGATTCCACCCGAATTTCACCCAGGATTCCACCCGAATTTCACCAGGATTCCACCCGAATTTCACCCAGGATTCCACCCGAATTTCACCAGGATTCCACCCGAATTTCACCCAGGATTCCACCCGAATTTCACCCAGGATCCCACCCGAATTTCACCCAGGATTCCACCCGAATTTCACCAGGATTCCACCCGAATTTCACCCAGGATTCCACCCGAATTTCACCCAGGATTCCACCAGGATTCCACCCGGATTACACGCAGGATTCAACCCGAATTTCACCATGATTCCACCCGGATTTCACCCAGGATTCCACCCGAATTTCACCCAGGATTCCACCCGGATTTCACCAGGATTCCACCCGAATTTCACCAGGATTCCACCCGAATTTCACCAGGATTCCACCCGAATTTCACCCAGGATTCCACCCGGATTTCACCCAATATTCCACCCGGATTTCACCCAGGAGTGAGGGACTCAGGGCTGCGAGGTGCCACCGGCCCCGCGTGTAACCCTGCCAGCCCCCGAGCTTGCAACATTCCTTTTGTTTTCTAGGAATTCGACTCCACCAAGGAGGGAAACCACAGGGAAATTGTTTCAGTGTGTGCGCTCCGGGTTTGGGAGAGGAGCGATGGGGCCGAGGGATGATGTATCACACGCGGCTCCGCAGCCAAGAGCTTTAGAAAAACACCCTCTGCTTCAAACCCGGGCAAAGGGACTTTTTCCCTCTTTGGCTTGGCAGGGGCTGAGCCCAGGCAAGGGGAGATCAAAGCCAAGCCTGGCTGCTGCGAAAAATCAAGCCCTGGACATTTATTAAGATTTTTTATTCATAAAAAAAGCCCCGCTCTGAGTGCAGTGGGATTTCGCTGTGGAACTTTTGACACGGGAGCTGCCTGATTTAGAAGGAAAATTGCCTCTTTCTCCTGCCAGCAGTAAGGTGATCCCTCCATTTCCTGTGAAATTCCAAGCAGGGATACAAACACCTTTCTTGTTGCCCTCAGGTGGGCTGGAGGCACATCCAGCCCTGGATCCTGGGGTCTGCAGTGTCCCCCATCACCTCCCCAGGCAGATGTGACTCTCCCCACCACATCTGCCTGCTCCAGCCCCACCTCACTCCCTTTGCCCTCAGTGAATTCCGAGTTTCTCGTTTTTCCGAGGTTTTTTGTGGTTTTTTTCATGGCTCTTTTCTCCCCTTTGTGCGATCTGCAGCACAGGAGTTTAGCTTGGCAGCGGGGCTGGAGCAGATGGAGAGGCCTGGCCCAGCTCCCCAGATCCCAGGAGCTCCTGCTCAGAGCCGTGGGCAGCATTTCCAGCCACTCACTGCCTGGATCTGCCAAGGCAGAGCCTAAAAAAAAACCCCATTTTCAGATAAAGGAGCTGGAATTTTCTTTAGGACAAATGGCCACACAAGCACCTTTCCCCTGCGGAAGGTGAGAATTCCACGTGAGCTGATTTCAAGGGAAAACAAGAGGGGAATTTCAGGGAATGCTGGAATAGTGATGTCCCTTCCTACAGCTCAATTTGGAGAAACCCCAGGATGGTGAATCCACACTGGATTTTCCTGAAGGTGAGGATGGGGCAGAGCTCTGCATTTGCCTTCCAAGGCATGAACAGGCACAGGTTGGAGCCATTCCTCATGGAGAAGATCCTTCTTTTGTCCCCCAGCACCAAGAGGAGGAAAAACCACATCCATGCCCAGGAATGTGGTGCCCAATCCATGCCCAGAGCATCAGCTGGCACAAGGAGGAGCAAAGGAACGAATCCACAGGGATTGGGGAGGTCCAGGAGGGCAAGGATGGCACCCCAGGGTTCCTCAAGGGTCTCTCAGCTGAGCAGGGCCCTGTGGTGAAGCAAAAATGGGAAAAGAAAGGAAAAATATTGCAGAAGAACACCAAAATATCCACCTTGTTTGGTGTGTGGAGAGCCCTTCCTTTGAAAAGCAGGTGGGTTCACAGCTCAGGAATTCAGGCAGGAAGAGGAGGATGGAAACAGAGAGACAAGAGGTGCTGGATCCTGCATGGAAAACCTGCTGGGATTTCAGCAGGATGGGAGAACAACCTCACTTCTGAGCAGGTCATGGAGGACTGGAGGACTCCTATTTCCAGAGGTTTTATCAGTTTTTATCAGTTTATCCCAAACCCGAGGGTCTGATGGATACTGGTCTGACCAGTCGAGGAAAAATCCAAAACCTTCAGGACCCAATTGAAAGGAAATTCTGGAAAACACAGCGAGACCCCAAAAAAAAGGGATGGGAAGAAATTTGCGTGCAGCAAAACCTGGGATCCACTGGTCACTTCCTGCACCAGGATGGAGGGGTTGGGTTTGATCCTTCAGGTTCCTTCCAACCCAAGTCACTCTGGGAGTCTGGGATTCCACAATTCCAGTCATTCCAGGAGATGTGTGCAGCCTCTCCTCTCAGCAAGCACACACAGCAGAGCCTTTGTGTCTGAGCTGCTTGGCAAAGACCCCTCCACGTCCCCCGGGGGAGTTGCATCATTATTTTGTTGCCTTGCAGGCATTATTAATATTCCAAGGTCTGGGGAAGGAGATTTTTCCTCTGGAATCCTTTGGCTCTGCCTGTCGGGGTCGTGTGAGAGTTGGAGTCGGCCCCTCAGTGATGTCACCCTTGGCCAGGACACCCCCAGTGTCCCCAGCCTGTCCTGCAGGGTCCCTTTCCCAGCTTGGGGTGATGAGGGAACAAACCCAGAGGCAGCAGAAAATCAATTTCCTGTGAATATTCACAGATTGGAGGGAACAGTTCAGCTCTGCCTTCCCTGGAGGTGCAAACCCCTTTTCTCCTGCTCCCTCTGCCAGCCAGCAGCAGATTTCCCTGGGTGCCAACAGCTCCAGGAGCCATTCCCTGGAAAAGGCCACTCCTGGCTGGAGCAGGAGGTGGATTTGGCCTCTCAGGGCTGTGGGGAGAGCAGGAATTCTGCCAGCAAAGGTGCTGGTGTTTGTTGGCCCTGCTCCCACCAATCCTGATTTTTGGGATGTGTTCAAGGCCTTCACCAGGAGGAGGAATTAAAAGGCTGAAGGAACAGAGTGACCATGAAATCCCACAGGCTGAGAACCCACCTTGGGCTGTTCCTAAACTGTCCTGGAGGGATGGGACACAGGGAATGCCTTCAGAGAGGACAGCATTGGGTGGGATTTGGAGAGGAATTTCCCTGTGAGGGTGGGGAGGTCCTGGAATGGAATTCCAGAGAAGTTGTGGCTGCCCCAGACCTGGAAATGTCCACAGCCAGGCTTGGAGCAGCAAAAAATGTCCAGGTGCTGCTGGGAACAGACCCCAGACTGGAGAGGTTTTCCACAGGGATAAGGACAGGGCCATCAAAGGGGATGAGCTGAGGCCCAGAAGCCATAAAACAGCTCCAAAAGGGATCAAAGGCCTGGAGAAAGTCCCTGGTCCCAGGACTGGCAAAGCTGAGAAAGCCACTTTATCACTAAAGGAATAGTTAGAGGGATAAATGGACTGCCAGGCATGGATATCACTGGAGAAGGAGAATGTGGGGACAGAAAAAACCTTTATTGTTAGAGGGGGGAAATTATCATCAGCTGGATTCTAAAACATCATCACACCAAGGATTCCAAATGAGAAATAAGGAGGGAAGTGTAACAGGACCTGGTGTGTGGAAGGTGTCCCTGCCCATGGACTGGGAGCAGCTTTGAGGGCATTTCCAAGCTAAACCAGCCTGGCATTTACAACCAGATGCCCAGGAAATCATGGATGGCCAGTCCTGGGTGTCCTGGGCATGCCTGGATGCCCTGCAGGAGGAGAGGCACCGCTCAGAGGGAGGGAATGGGCTCAGGACCAGGAAAAATGGGTGAAATTCTGTAATCTCTGGGATCTCTGAGGTCACTCTCCATGATGTAATGTCCCTTCTCTGAGGCTCTGTCACCACGCAGGTGTCACCACACCTGCTCACTGGACAGGGGATGATTCCCAGTCCTCCCCAGCCTCCCTGGGGCTGTTCACCCACGTGGAAACAACGACCACAGCACTGCCAATTCCAGCTAAAAATATCCCATTACCCATTTCCCCCGAGACTCCTCCTCTGAGCCTTCCTCCCGGGGCATTCCTGCCCAAATCTGGATCCAAACGTCACCACCCAGCTCCCCACGGATGCTGTGCCCACTCCTTGTGCCCAAAACCCTCCAACCAGGCCAAGTTCTCCTGGCAAACCCCAGACCTGGCCCTTCTCCTCTCCTGGGAAATCTCCAGGGAGCTCCACACTGGTTTCCAGGATGATCTCCTCATTTAAGGAGTGCCTGGTGGGTGCTGCAGACCCCAGAAGAGGAGGGGGTGTTAAAACCACCCTGAGGTGAGGCAGCATCGCTCCAGACCCTCAGGAACATCCAGAGAAAATCCTCAACCCACACTTCCTACAATAAGCCACGTGGGACAACTTTCTCCTCTTTTCCCACTCTGGAATTTTCCTTTTTCCCTTTTCCCTTGTGCCTTTCCCCATTCCCAGTCTCCCTCATCTCCCTGGCTGTTCCTGCAGGGTCGGTGCCTCCTCTCCTCCTGGTGTGTGCAGGTTTCCTGGTGCTGCTCACAGGAGACATGAGTTCATCCAGGCTCCCTCCTAATCATTCCCAGGCATGGAAAAAACCCCCTCACACCCCCGAGGAGAACATAAACATGGACGGGATGTGCACAGCTTATGGAGACGGGGCTATGGGAAACACATGGTTCCAGTTTAATAAAACTCTTACATTTCCAGGGCCTTTTTGGTTGGGTTTATTTTATTTTTTTTTTCTTTGCCTTTTTTTCCCCCCCACCATTTTATGGCTTGTTACAGAGCTGGGAATAGCAGGGCTTGTTTTGTTGTTTCTTGTTGTGTTTTATGAGGACAATGCCTTGTCCAGAGCTCCAGACATCAGATTCTTTTTGGGGGGAAGATAAAGCTTCCGGCAAAAGCTCCTGGCTCCCACCCAGCTCTCCCTTAACTCCTTCTGGGAATGCTCAGGGGCTGACAGCCAGGGATGGGGTGGTCAAGAAGCCCCAGATGCTCGGAAATATTTGATCTAATCTTGCCTCTTAACTCATTTCAGCCCCTCAGTCGGATTCTTCCATTCTCTCTTTGTGTTTTTCCAGAGGGATTCGGGGTGCAGGGAAGGATTTTGCCTGGCTGGGGCAGAGGAAGGGGATGTGGGGCACAAAGGCACATTTGGGTCATAAATCACAGGATCCCAGGATGGTTTGGGTGGGAAGGACCTCAAGGATTATCCAGTCCCACCCTAGAGATTCCTGAGCATCCCTTTTTCCATTCCTTGTTCACAGCCGGGTGCTGGATTCCAGCTGCTGGGTGAAGTGAATGAGTGAAGGAAGGAAGGAGGAAAATCCAAGCAAGATCCAATCCCAGGGCTTTGGGACTGCCAGGGCTTTGGAGGGGATCACAAGTTCCTCCCTCACAGCAAAGGCTGGATCCACTTTTCCAACCATTCATTTTGTGTGTGTGCATTCTCCAGGGAAAGGAATCAAATCAGGCTCAGAATCAACACAACCCCAGGGTCTGAATCCTCCCCAGAGGGAGGGTGGGACCTGGAAAATCCTTGGAGATTTCTGCTCGCTGCCATTCCACAGAGGAGGCTTCTGCAAGGCCTCTGGCCCCCACCAAAGGCTGTTTTTTCTGATCCTGTTTTATTCCTGTTACAAGGAGTGGGGAAGTGACTCTGCTCATGTTTTCCCCATCACTACAAAGAGCCCTGGAACAAACCCCAAACGCTCAGCACTGCCTGGGAAAAGGGAGAGGAATCCCACAAGGAACAATCCTCAGGCTGCAGGAGCTGGAAAAGGACTCAGATCCCATCCCAGCTCTGCTGATCCCCTCAGGATTTTCCTGTCCTGCAGCACCTCCAGCTCTCTGGGATGTTCAGCCCTGTGCTCCTCATCCACCCCAGCCCCTGCTCTCCCCTTCCCTCTCCCCTCCCATGCTGGACACTGCTGTCTTTATTTTTTTATGAACCAGAAAATCCCATTTTCTGCGGGCTGCAGGGAAAAGGTTTGGTGGGATGAGAGGGAAGGGGATGAAGGGAGGGAAGCACTTGGGGAAATTGCGGCTCCAAGCCCCAAACACCACCAGGACACCGAGGGCTGCTGTGGCACAGCAGCATCCTGAGAGATCAAAGTGCAGGGAAACGGGGCTGCTCCTGCTCTCAGCTCACCGGGAGGAGGCTCCTGCTCTCAGCTCACCGGGAGGAGGCTCCTGCCCACTTCCTAGAACATTCCTGGAACTGAGGAGCGCGGAGGTGCCGCTCTCCAAAGCCCTCACGTTCCCTGCCCCGGCGCTGAGCTCAGGCTCTGCTCTGCTCCCAGCCCAGGATGGATTCCAGGGCCTTGGCTCCTTCCCCACCTCTGGATGTGCTGGAGTCGGGCTCAGCTCTGCTCCCTCCGTGCCTGGGACTGAGCACAGCAACCCTGCTGCTCTTCCAGCAGGAGAGGCACAGAGGGACCAGGGATACAGGGAATGGCTTCACACCGACAGCAGGCAGGGGTGGATTTTGGGGTGTTTTGGGGTGGATTTTGGGAAGGAATTCCTGGCTGGGATGGAATTCCCAGAGCAGTTGTGGCTGCCCCTGGATCCCTGGAAGTGCCCAAGGCCAGGCTGGAGCAGCCTGGGACAGGGGAAGGTGTCCCTGACCACAGCAGGGGATGGCACTGGATGATCCTCCAGGATCCTTCCATCCCAACCCATTCCATGATAAATCAGGAATGTGAAAAACACAACAAATATAAAGCAGAGCCTGACACAAAGAGATTGTGAAAGGGTCACTGGGATGCCGGGAGAGGGAGCTGGGACAAGCAAAGTGCTGCAGGGATCAGAGCAGCTCCAGATTTCAGGTTCACAGGCAATAGAGCAATCAAAATCCAGTTGGGTTCAGCGACTGGCTTGGAAACCTCCCAGGAATCTCTGGTTTCAGGCAAGCTGGAAATAAAACAAACTATTCTGATGGTATTCAGCCTCTGCCTTCAGACAAAACTCAGCAGCCAGGGAGCCTGAACTTGCTGTTTTTGCAGCAGTTTTTCACAGCCCAGGGATGCTGTGTTTCTGGTCAAAGCTGATCCCAGTTTTTGGATTATTCTGATGTAAATTATCCATGCCAGCTATGGAGGCTGGGATCAGGCTCTGGGGATGGTACTGAGGACACAAACACTGAGACCCCACTGAGGACAGCAGGGAAATGGGGGAATTTGGAGCCCAGGAGCACTGGGAAAGTCCTGCCCAGTGCCAGGAACATCCCATGAGGGTGAACATTCCCTGACCTGCACCCCAACCCCTGACACAGCTCCAGCATTCCCTGGTCCTGCCCCTGCTCCCACAGGGAAGAGATCAGTGCCTCTCTCAGGAGGGAGGGAATTATTAAACACCCCCAGCAGCCACCTTGTCTGAGATCCAAGCCACCCCTTCACCTGCTGCCACTGTCCCTCTGTCCCCAGACAGGACTCTGGGAATGCTCCCAATCCCTCTCCTTTCCCAGCCCAGAGCACTGCCCTAAGCTGCTTTAATTAAGCAGAGTCGTGTTTAATTCAGGAACAGCTCAGCACCTGCCTGGGCTGCCCCATCCAACCTCTGGGCTCCTCTTCCTCACATTCCAGGGGTGCCTTCATCCCTCAGGAGCCATTCCTGGCCTGAGGCACCCCGGGACAGGGACAGGGATGGTGACGTGTCCAGCCAGTCCCAACAGACGTGGAAATGGTGCTCCCAAGAGGCTCGGAGGAGACACGCCTTGGGAATGTGCCTGAGCAAGGCTGAGGCTGGGAGAAATCAGGAAAAATCGGGATAAACTGTGCACCTGAGCAAAAAGCTGATGGAGGGAGTTCCTGGCTCACACTTCAGGAGTTTTTTCCACAGTTTGTCACTGGTACCATCAACACGAGGAGGGTGGAAAATGCGTCCAATATCTAAAATAAATCTGCATTGTTGTTGCATGGTTCTGCTGGGGAGGAATCCTTAAATCACCTCCAGTGAGAGAGGATTTAATTCAGCTCCTTTATCCAGCTTTTCTCATCCATGGAGAACTCTTCCAAGTGGGGTCCGGATCCGTCAGGAGGGAGAACTCACACTGGAGGAAGTTGTTTGGAAAAAAACATAAGAGCTATAACAGTCCTGGAAATTCTGAAATGCAACCACCACCCACACATGCACAGATGGACACACACTGAGAACCTCCAATGCAGAGGAAAATCGAGATATTTTAGAAATAGCACTGACATTTAGAATCCCAGAATGGTTTGGGTTGGAAAGATCTTAAAGATGATCCCATTCTAGCCCCTACCATGGGCAGGGACACCTTCCACTCTCCCAGGTTGTTCCAAGCCCTGTCCAGCCTTGGACACTTCCAGGGATGGGGCAGCCACAGCTTCTCTGAGCAGCTTCCCCCTGTGTCTTCAGCAAAACCAGGATTTTGTATGAACCTGGCAGAAAAGAAGAAAAGAAATAAAAAAGGAGAGGTGTGAAAACCCAAGAGTTACAGGTGGACAAAACTGATGAGACTGAAATCCACCGAGATCCTCCCACTGATGGGGAACAGATGCCACAGAGAAAGTGCAGTCAGAGGGATGGAAAAGGATGTTTCCCCAGTGCCTCATTCCCTGCAGCTCCAGGAGGAGTTAAATCCATTCATGGGCTCTTGGAATGGGTTCCACTATTCCGTCACAAAATGAGACCCAGCCTCATCCCATGTCCCTGTCATTTTTTCACCTCTAAACTGACTGAGAGATGCCATCAAAAACCACTCCAAAGTTATTTTCCAAGCTCTCAGCTCAGGGATGTTGAGTTTCTCTTCGCTAACGATGGAAAGAAACTCCATAGAAATTCCTGACTGGCACCACTCCAAATTCAGCCAGATCCAAGCTTGGACATTGAAGGTTGTAAACCCCCCAAAAATCCCATCTCTAAATTAAACAAATTTCAGGATGCCTCCTGCATGTCCCTGCTGCAAGAGGAACATCTGTTTCCTATGGAGTGGGGAGATATCCCCTGATTGAATCAGGTTGGGGAGATTAGAAGGATAATGGGAGCCATTTGCAAATTCCCAGTTTCCTACAACTTCTCATTCCCACTGCTGCTGGACACTGGTGGGATCTCCTGGAGCTGTCCATGTGGTGAGGGAGACAAAGGATGTGTGCCTAAATTCAGCCTAAATAGCCAAACCAGGTTAAACCAGACCCATGGTTCCATAAACCTCATTTGGACAGGGCTGGAGAGTTCTGGTGCCTCAAGCCAGGGGCTCCAGGGGCTCCAAGCTCCCCAAAACACCTCAGAATGAACCAAATCCCAAAACACCCATCCCCATCGAGGTTGGGGCAAAGTCCCCTGGTGGATCAATGTGCTGGCTTCCTTTCCAAAAGGAAAATATGGCCCTAAAGCCACCCAGCCCTTCTGCTCCTTTTGGGCCTGACCCAAATCTGCACCTCCCCTCCCCCTGCATTTCCCCCCGACACACCTTTCCTTCCACTGGAACATAACCCCAAATAAGATGTTGGCCTGACATGAAAGGAAAATGTATAAATATTTTTAAAAAGAGAAGAATTCCTGCCTCTCCACCAGTTTGCTCCAACTAATAGGTTTCAGATGTCTCACATACTTCATTCATTCAGCCCCATTCAGTCTCCTAGGAGCCCCCGCTGTATTTATTAAACACAGCAATTGTGGAATGTTCAGCACTTACAGAATCAAACACACCATTTTTTTCCCTTTTTTTCCCCCCCAAAAAAAGTGTAATTAGAAAGCTTTGTGAGTGACCTAAAACCATCATCCTGGTTCCAACCCCAATGCCCACTCCAGCATCCTGCAGCCGCCCCAAACCTCTTGCCATGGTTTAACCCTTCCTGGCTGCCCACGAACATTTAATTTGGGGGAGTTTTATCCTCAGCAGGACGATTTCCCCGCCGTGCTGGAGCACCTCCTGCTCGCTGTGTTGTTCCTGAACGTGTTCTTTTGGACACTTGGCTCTCACATCCAACTTGTCTCCGCAGTCTCGGCAGCTCTTCCCACTCTGGAGGCGCGAGGCGAGGCTGGAATCCTGCAGGATGCCAGCGCTAATTTCAGCAGCACGGAGCTGGAGAACACGAGCTCTTTCCTAGAGGGATTCAAATGGAAGCAGACACAAGAGCAGAGCCATTTCTCATTCCAGAGCTGGCAGGGAGAGCCGAGGAGGATGTCTGGGCTGCACAGGCAGGACGTGGGGTTGGTTCCAGCATCGGTGACCTGCCAGAGCTGGGGGACTGCTCCGAAGGGTTTGCTGGAGTCTGGCACCGGCCCAGGCCTTTTTTTGGGGGAGAGACACATGAAAAGCAGAGCTGAGAGGGGACGTGAGGCCCTGAGCCTGGGCTGGGACCATCTGGCAGGAGGCAGCGGCGGAGGAATGGCCTTTGCTTGAGGCCACAACCAGTTCATGCAGCTGCTGAGCTCTGTCGGTCTGGAGCGCTCCAACAGGAGGTCACGGCCCCCAGCCAGCCTCCCTTGGACCAGCAGCTCCATCCCAGCCTCCCTTGGACCAGCAGCTCCATCCTGGCTTCCCCTGGGCCTCAAACTCCATCCCAGCCTCTCCTGGGCCAGCAGCTCCATCCCAGGAATGGAGCACAGCCCAACCCATCCTGGGCACACCAAGCTCTTCCCAAAGGTGTGGTTGTTCATTTTTCCCCCTTTTTTAGGCTGCAGAGCCCCTGCCCCCATGGGAGACCCCTGGTTGATGGGAACTGTGCTGCTGTCACTGTTTCCACATTCCTGCCCACTTCAAAGAGCCCTCGATGAGCCTTGTCCCAGACACTCCCAGGGGAGCTGTTGTTTCCAGGCAGGATCCCTGGTTATTGGTCCCACTGCAGGAGGCTGTACGGGAAGGGATGAATCCCCGTGGCTGTAAAACACCAAATGTGCTGAGAGCCACTCCAGAGCCTCCCAAAGCCTCATTACAGCACTGGGTAATTAACGTCCAGCTGTCACAGCCTCTGCCTGGGCACAAGGGCAGCTCCTTGCTCTGGCCACCTCCAGGGGTTCCCAGTTTTTCTGTGCTTTCGCCATCTCATTGTGCAAGGAAAAACACCTCTGCAAACGCTGGTTCCTGGAATTTGCAAGTGCTCTGGCCAGGGAATGGCACATTCCCAAGGCTGCCAGAGCTCCAGGAGCGTTTGGGCAATGCCTGAGGCACAGGGTGGGATTGTTGGGGTGTCTGTGCAGGGCCAGGAGCTGGACTCTGATCCTTGTGGATCCCTCCCAGCTCAGGACATTCCATGGTTCTGCAATTCCGTGGCTAATTAGCAATCCAGGTTAATTGTGTGGTGGGGACAGACCCTTCCAGAAGGATCATTTCTACTTGTGCAGCATCTCCACACCCCCAGGAGCACAGCTGGGACTGGGGTATCCTGGGCAGTGCCAGGTATCCCTGTCTCCCATCAGCATCCTCACCCCTACCAGGTCCCATCTCCTCCCTTCAGGGCTTTGCCAGCTTCAGGGAGCTCCCAGGTGAAACCCACGGCAGCTCCTGCAGCTTTGTGGGAGTGCAGCACCTCCCATCCAGCTCATCCCAAGCGTTAGGAAACCCCAGGGATCTGAGAGTCTGGATTCAAGGATCTGGGACAGGAACCCATGCAGCAGCCCCACCTTGCAGCTCCTCATTTCAGAGTTGCTCCATCTCCGATTGTTCCCGGATATTCCAGTGTCACTCAGCTGTGTGCTCGTGGCACAATTCCAGATTTCTGCAGAGATGCCCAGGCCATGAGCACAAACCACTGCTCCAGTCTGACCATGTATTGGAAAAACCCCTGAGGAAGATTTCCTGCCCATTCCTGAAAGCTGGTGCCTCTGGGACAGCAATTCCTCCCCATTCACCCCGGGTTTCAAGCCTTTTCTGTGAGGTTGGCTGAGCATCTGCTGGTGATTAAGGGTTTTGTCATCTGGAAAGAGCTGACAATTACCTCCAATTATTCCAACTAGGTCAGGTTCTTCAGCACGAGTTTATGTGATGACTGTTGGCTGGAATTTAGGATTTCGAACTCCAATGGAGAGCAGAATCCACTTCTCCTCTCTCACATTCAGGAAAAAATTCCTTCCACAAATAACAGCTCCTTGTCCCACAGGACCTGACCTGTGTGGCCCTGACCTCCTGTTGTTTCAGGACAACACCCCAGGAACCACACAACAGGCCTGGAAAAGGGAGAAGAACTGGAAAAGGGAGTGAAGGGAATTTCAGGATGTTCCAGGAATTTCAAGAAGGGTTTTCTCATCAAACTTTCTATGTCAAAACTTCCAACTTCCTTGGAAATGTCCTTTGGTGAGAGGATGGGGACTGAGGTTTAGACTCTGTGTGGGCAAAGGATGCCTCATTCCTTTTCCTGGGATCCACTGTCCTGGACAGGCTCTAATTTCCCACTGGGAGCTTCTCATTGTGTGAGCAGCAACCATTTCACAGGGGCTGTACTAAAGTTCTTTAAAGATTCCTGCCAATCCCAGCTATTCCAGGGCTTTTTGAACTTCTCCAATCCCTCAGCAGATTGGGGCTGTCCCCCATCTCCAGGGAAGGGTTTTTCCAGGTGTCCCTCAAAATCTCAGAGCTTCTCCACACTCCCAGTTCCCATTCAAACTCAACGTGCCTGAAAAGCCTCCTCAGGAATCCCCTGCAGAGCAGGAGAAGTGGAGAGAATTGAGCACCCAAAATCCCTTTTGTGGCTGTGCCCGTGCCAGGCTCTGTCCTTGTCACCCTGCCACCCTGGCCAGCACAGGTGCCTCGTGTTGTCCACCAGGTTTCTGGCACTGCTTCCCACCAAGATTCCCTTGGGGACAGGAGTGGTCCCACAGAGCCCAGCTCGGAGCACACCCCAGGAGTGAGATGGTCCAAAGGGGACAAACACAACTGGAAAATGTGCTGCACTGCAAGGCCAGGAGATTCCAGCTCCCTCTCCCTAATTACATGTGATTGCTTCTTGGCAAGAGCTCAACCTGCCAGAGCAGTGAGGTTTTACAAACATTCACACAGGCATTAGATCATTGTTTGAAGGAGTTATTGGCAGCCCAAATCTGAAGTGAAAACAGAGTTTAAAGCAGACCATATTGACCAGGGTGAAGCTGGCTGCTTTCATGTCTCCTGCTCGTCTCTGGACACCCAGGACCCCATTCATTTCCTGTCACTCCCATCACCATGGCATGCCTGGGGCTGGATGTCACCATCCTGGGGGGTTCTGTCCTTGTTAGGGACACAGGTTTATAGAACCAAGAATCCCAGGGTGGTTTGGATTGGAAGGAACCTTAAATCCCACCCAGTGCCACCCCTGCCATGGACAGGGACACCTTCCCCAACCCCAGGTGACTCCAAGCCTGGTCCAGCCTGGCCTTGGGCACTGCCAGGGATGCAGGGGCAGCCACAGCTGCTCTGGACACCCTGTGCCAGGGCCTGCCACCCTCAAAGACAGGAATTCCACCTCAACATCCCATCCATCCCTGCCCTCTGGCAGTGCAAAGCCATTCCCTGTGTCCTGGCACTCCAGGCCCTTGTCCAAAGTCCCTCTCCAATATTTATTTCTCTATGTCAGAGAGACACCTTCCCACATCCACAAACTCACACACGAGGCCTTTTCCCTTTGTATTTCAACAGAAATTTGTATTTCTGCTCTGCTTTCGTGAATCCATCCTTGCCTCTGACATCATGGGATGAGTTCTGGAGAGCCATCCTCTCCCAAAACCTTTGGGAAAGCAGGTGGGATCTCAAGGACAAATGGGAATTGCCACAGAATGCTGCTGGCAGTGCCTGGGAGAACACAGGCCTGCTGCAGAGGTGGGTCTGTCCTGTACTACACTCAGGTGGGGCCTCTGGCAGCTTGGATATGGATAAAAATACCCCAGGCTCTGGCAGCCAAGCAGGCTGGAGCTCCTCACGGAGCAGCTCCCAGCCTGGAGCCCTGGAGGACACCCTGGCCTTCCACGTGTTCCTAAATTAGATCTCCTGAGACCAGGCCTGGCTTTTAAAAGGGAGGTGAGCTTGTTAGTGCCCAGCATTATCCCTTAAATGGGAATCAGCAGTTTTACTGCACTTGGAGGGGCTGCAAAAGGCAAGGAGGGAAGGGGCAGCGTCAGGAAGCAGCAGAGCCTGGCATGGCAGGGCCACTCAGGAGCTCTGCAATTGTGAATTTACCAGAATTTAGCCCCAGACTAAACCCAGGAGCCTTGGGAAGGTGCAAGAAGACTCAGAGAAGGTTTTAGGGGCAGCTCCCCAGCAGGCCCCTTCTCCTGAGGCCAAAACCCCGGGCTGGAAAGGGTCTAAGCGAGGATTGCCAAGCTCTCCACCCATGAAAGTCAGGGTGTGCAGGCTCCTTTCTTCCCAAATCATGGCTTGACTTACACACCCCTGCGCTGCTGGCACAGGAAAGCTGGGGAAGTCACATTACAGGAGTAAAAAAAGCTCCTGTGCTGTCAGAGATTCCCCTCCCAGCCTGCCCAGGGATCAGGGATACCCTGGAAAAGGCTCTCGTGACACTGCTCCAGGGTTTCCTTGGCCAAAGGGATTTGGGGTGTAGCTCTGTCTGTTCCCATGTTCCCAAAGAGCTCCCGTCTTGTCCTGGAGATACAAATTAATAAGGAAATAAATTAATCAAAAGTGGCATCTTTTGGTGACAGAGACAGCCCCAGAATATGAACATAAACGATGGAGAAATGTCTGTGAGATCTGAGAGCTGCCAGGCACCAACCCTGTCCTGCCAAGGCCATTTTGGAATCAGAACCCAAAATCAAAAGGACAAAACAAAGACAAATGACACAGGAATCATCCTGGAAAAGCTCTCAGGAATCTGCCATCATGTTTTAGAAAGAATGTGGAATTTCTGCTGCTTTAAACTGATTTTACAGTGCAAACCAGGTGCTGCAGCAGCGGCTTTAGGAAAATCTGAACCAACAAAAAGCTTAAACACCTTTTTTAATATTAAGCAGTCCCAGTCCCTGGGAGGGTTTAGTGAGTATTGTCACTCTAAAATATGGGAATTTTGCAGGAGAGCTGACGTCCTTCCTAAGGTCAGATGTGATGAGATGGAGCCAGGAAGAAAAAATAATTGGTCCTGGTTTTAAGTGTTAAGCAATTCTGCCTCCCTGAAATAAGCAGTATAATTTATTGTTTTTTCTTGCTTACACAGCAAAATCCACAAACTACTGAGACAACCAGGAGGGGGAAATTTGTCCCCTCACTTAAATCCATTTTTGCCTTGTAAAGCTGCATTCCCGAGCCAGCAGCTGCTCCAGAGGGCCGATCCCAGACCCCCCATTTCACTGCAGACACCCCCGAGGCTGTTTGGGTTCCAGGATCACCCCAGGACAGCCCAGGTGTGCCGGCCAGCTGGTTTGGGAGCAGGGGATGGACACACCAGAGCTGACCAGCAGCGTGAGGCCGAAGGCAGCCGCCACTTTCCCAGGGATTTTCCCTTTGCTGTGTGTTTGGAAGGTTACGCAGCTGTAGGGCAGACACAGGAGGAGCTGGAAGCCTGCAGGGATCGTTGTCTCCATCCCACATGTCCCATGGAAGGAAGCTCTCCCGTGGACTGACATCCCATTAACTCCTGCTGGTGGGAGCCAATTCCTGAGGCTGGAAATCCTTTGGAGCATCCAAGTGCCGGCTGCTCATCCCGCAGATAACTCCGGTCCCATCCCTGACCCGGTGACTCGTATTTATTTTCTCATTTTATAAGAACCAGGCTCTTCCCTGCTCTCATTCCTGGTGGGAACAAGCATTGGCCGGGTGTGAGGCTGCTCTGTCTCGGATACCCGAGATGGAAAACTGGGATCTTGTCCAGCAGGCTGTCTGTCTTCCTGGGAAAAACCTCGGCTCCACACGCTCCCAATCGTGCCATCAGCTGGAGCGAGGTGGAACTTCACAGGATGGGATGAACCAGCCCTTTTTCTAATACCACCTGTGAGGACACTAAGTGCTTCCAGAGCCCAGGAGAGCTCAGGGAGGAAAATCTGGAGGGCACAAAGCCTGGCAAAGCTTGGGAAAGGACTTGGTGCTCTCTGGAAGGTGGCGGATCTCTGCCTAGGCCCCCATCAAATCCGAGAGATGCGATGCTGGGAAGAAATTCCTCCCTGTGAGGGTGGGCAGGCCCTGGCACAGGGTGCCCAGAGAAGTTGGGCAGTGTCCGAGCCCAGGCTGGACACTGGGGTTGGAGCAGCGGGGGAAGTGTGTCCCTGCACAGTGGAAGGTGTCCGTGCCCATGGCAGGGGTAGCCCAGGACGATCTTTGGGGTCCCTGTCTCACCCAAACCCCTCCATCTCTGCCCCCCTTTCCCGCCATGGGCCCGGCCCTCCGGGACTGACCCCCGGGGTCTCCCGGCCCCGCGCGCAGGGGTTGCGAGCGGCAGGACCCGCCGCGACCAGGCGGGGGCGCCACAGCCCGTGAGCCCCGCTGCGCATGCGCACGGCGCCCCCCTCCCCGGGCGGAGCGCGGGAAGGCAGCGACGGGCGGGACCATCAGGGGGCACGGCGTGGGGGGGGTCGTAACAACCACGGGGCTCTGGTGTGAAGTTTGGAACCCTCCGGGGCTCCGGGGTTCCGGTCCGCGGCCGTCTCAGCCCGGGCAAACGCCGTGCAGGGAGCAGGAGCCCCTCGTTAATCACGGCGCTCCCCCCCTCAGCACACGTCCGACATGGCCGCCCACCCCTCAAGCCCGCCGTGTCCGTGACAGCCCCGCCCCGGTGGGCGCTGAGGGCCGGGGTGGGGCAGAGGGCGAAGGGAACGGCCCTGGGGCAGAAAAGGGACCGACCCCAAGGGCAAAAAAGGGTCAAACGCAGGAAAAGAGAGGATTGTTCTGGAACAGCAAAGGGCCTGGCCCAGAGGTGGCTCAGCCATCACAAACACCCCAATTAGAACAGGGACAGAGCCTCAAGCCCTTTTATTGCCCATTCCTGGCAGTACTGGTGGCTCCGCGCTGCTGGCGTGGGACAGGGGACAGGATCAGCCCTGGCATGGGGACAGCGGCCCTGCCTGGCTGTCACAGCCCCACCCAGGGTGTCCCCGAGGCCGGCGGGCTCCAGGCGCTGAATTCCCCGGAATCCGTGATGTCCTTGGCGGCCACCTGGATGTGGTGGAGGCTGCCGGGCTCCAGGTCCGTCAGGGTGTGGGATGTCAGCTCAAAGGGCCCCACCTGGGGACAGCAGGGTCAGGGGCACGGCGGGCACAGCCACAGCTGTGCCTCAGTGTACCCAGGGCGGTGGCAGTACCGTGGTGGGGACAGAGTCGTTGTCCCGGGAGTAGCGGATGCGGTAGTGGAGCGGGAAATACTCCGGGAATGGCCATGAGGATGGAGGCCTCCACTCCAGCAGCAGCTTCTGGGGCTCCCCAGGGATGGGGGAGACCCGCAGGGCCTCGGGGGGGTCCGGCTTTACTGGGGAGACAAGGAACGAGAGAATTCCAGGACGGTTCGGGTGGGAAGGGACATTGAGGATCATCTCATCCCACCAGGGACACCTTCCACTATCCGAGGTTGCTCCAAGCCCCCATCCAGCCTGGCCTTGGACAGTCCCAGGGATCCAGGGGCAGCCACAACTTCTCTGGGAATTCCATTCCAGGGCCTCACCGCCCTCACAGCCAAAAATTTTTTTCCAACATCCCATCTAAATCCTCCTTTAGATTAAAACCAACCCTCTTGTCCCACCACTGCGTGGAAAAAGCCACTTTCCTTCATTTTTAGACGAAGTGGGGATGTCGTGGCTGTGGGATCCAGCATGGGATTGTTGGGGACAGGGCCCAGTCTGAGCCCCAGCAAATCGTGGCACTGGTGATCCCACATCCCAAGCAGGGGAGAGCCCCAAAAGGTGAGACAGGAGGCTCCTGCAGGGGACCCCGGTGTCCCCATCCCGCAGCACTCACTGATGTTCTCCAGGAGGAAGGACAGCGCTCCGGAGGCGGCTCCCAGGGCGTTCCGGGCGGTCACGTTGAGCTCGTAGGGAGTGAGGGAAAACACCTGCAGGTCCCCGAAGGAGCAGCTCCGCGGGCCCGTGAGGGTGCACTCACCTGTGTCTGTGCCGTGCCTGGGGACACAGGGACAGCTGCCAAGGGCTGGGTGACACGGGGAGAGCCTTTGGGGACCCCCACTCACCTGAAGGTGGCCACAAAGTCGGTGTCCAGCAGAGGGTCAGGGCTCAGCCCCCAGGAGCAGTTCACAGTCTGGGGGTAGCTGGTGGCCCAGCACTCGATGGCCGGTGGCGGGGGCGGGTCTGGGACAGGGGACAGGGGTCACCCCACTGCCAGCACCCCCAGGACCCCCGGCCAGCAGCGGGGTCACAGCAGGGCTGGGGGGCACTCACAGCCCAGCCGCAGGCAGATGGTGGCCCAGGTCTCGCCGGTGACAGGGTGGTGGCAGCTGTAGTGGCCCTCGTGGGCCAGGCTGGCATTGGGCAGGGCCAGCCCTGGGGCCGGGGACGTGCCCAGCACAGTGTCACCCCGGCGCCACTCGGCCTCACCCCCCGGGCACAGCAGCAGCACCTCTGTGCCCAGGGAGCCGTGCTGAGGGGTGCAGGGGCCTGGGGACACATGGGGACATGGCAGGGACACTGCATCAGGAAGGGTCTCAGCCTCCCTGGGCCCCCCAGTGCCATTCCCAGTGTCCCCAGACCCCCAGGCATCATCAATCTCTCCATGGCCATCTTCTGTACCCCAATGTCCCCAGTTCTTCTAGTGTCCCCACACTTCTCTCCCTAGAGAGCCTGTCACTGTCCCCTGTCCCCTCACTGTCCCAAATCCCTTCCATCTCCAACCCCAGTGCTCCCAGCCTGCCCAGTCCTGCTGTATCCCCAGACACCCCCAGCCTCCATCCCAGTGTCCCCAGTCCCCCATACCTCTGTCCCCGTTGTCCCCATCCCCAGTGCTCCCCGCCGTGCTGTTGTAGGGGACAGCGCAGACAGGTGCCACCAAAGCCACGACCCAAAGCCACCTCATGCCAGGAGACTCAGCGGGGCTGCCCAGGCACCTGTGGGGACAGGCAGGATGGTCAAACCCCAGCACTGGGGACAGCAGAGACACCACATGTCCCCAGGGACATCACCCTGGGGCCACCCCACACTGCTGGGCCTCAGTTTGCCCCCCGGCCCTGCCACACACCCAGCAGAGGGATGGGTTCCAAAGGGGTCAGACCCTACAGCCAGGACAGACAGGGGTGAAAATTCCCACTGTTCCTACGGTTCCCCAGGGGGACGTGCAGCCACCCCTGCAGTGCCACACCTGGAATCAGGGGTCTGTATCCCTCGGGTGGGTCCCCACCTCCACCCAGGGCAGGACTGTCCCTCACAGAGCCCCCCAAAGCCCGGCCTGGGGGCCGAGCTGAGCTCCCTGCCTTCCCCAAGCCCAGCACTACAGGGACAGGTCCTGCCCTTGTCACCTCCCTCCACAGAGCCATGGCCTGGCTCACCCCCAGAGGGGACATGCTCTGCTTTCCCTGGATTTGGGGGTGCCCCAAACCCGGCGCTGTGGTGTCACCCCAGACCCCCAACACCCCCTGCTCTGCCCGTGGGGATCCCAGTGCCCCCAAACCAGTGCTCACCGCAGCAGGGCCAGCTGGGACCCGCAGTGTCCCCGCCGGATCCCGGCGCTTCCCAGCCCATTTCCTCGCAGGAAGTGCCGTTCCAGTGGGGACGGAGCCGCTTCCCAGCGTGCTGCCACCCCCGCCCCGCGCCCCTGGGAAAGGGATCCAGCCCTGGCCAAGAATGTTCCCACCTCCCCCCTTCCTTCATGGTCACCTTTCCCCTCAAGGGACGGCAGGGCTGGAGATGGTGGCACCGATGCCCTGCTGTCCCCAGGTCCCCACAGCCCCCCAGAGAGGAGCCACCCCATTCGTGTGACTATAAATAACTTTATTGCTGCTGTGCTGGGGGTGGGCTGGGTGCCCAGACAAGCAAAGGGACACACAGGGTGCTGTGACAGACCTGTCCCCCCTGTCCCTGTGCCACCCGTGCTGGCAGGGGCTCATGTGCCCTGCTCCTGCAGCCGCTGCATCCTCAGGATCTGGCACAGGAGTCTCTGCACGTCCTCGTCCATGTGGCCCTGGGGTGGAGGGGACACTGGTGGGCACATTGGAGTGGGGACATCAGGGAGGCTCCGTGCGTGTCCCTTGGCTGGCACCTGGCTCAGCCCCCAGCCCAGTGTCCCCAGCTGTCCCCAGCTCACCTGCACAGCATAGAGCAGGTGGCCTCCGGTACAGCGTCACCACCTTGCTGTGCCTCGTCTCTGTCTCCTGCAGCACAGGGAGGGGGTTTGGCCACAGGGCTGGGGGCTCAGGGGAGCCCCGAACCCCCAGGTGACCCACCTCCAGCTTCTCCTCCAGCGCCCCGGATCTGCGCTTCGAGCGCAGCCGTGTTGGGTGGGGATTGGGGGGGCCCTCCCGACTCGGGGAGGGCGTGCAGGGCTTCCTTCAGCCTGAAAACCTCCTTGGAGAGCTCCGTGATCTGCACAGGGCACAGGGGTTACAGGTTACCCAGAGCAGCTGTGGCTGCCCCATCCCTGGCAGTGTCCGAGGCCAGGCTGGACGGGGCTGGAGCAGCCTGGGACAGTGGCAGGTGCTCTTGCACATAATGGGGGGAAATGGGATGAGCTTTAAGGTCCCTTCTAATCCAAATTCAGTGACTCCACATGTGCGAGGCCACCATTTCCCTCCGAGCAGCCCCTCATGATTTCCCATCCCCTACCTTCCTGTCCCTGTCCCTGACCAGCCGTGCCGCCTCCTCGGCGTGGCCGTGGAGCTCCCGCAGCCGCCGCGCCTCATCCTGGGCCTGCTCCAGCTGCTTCTGCGCGGCGCCCAGCCTGTCCTCGGCCGCCTTGCCGCTCGCTCTTCATGAACAGCGCCTGCCGCTGCACGCGGAACACCTCCTCGCACGTCTTCTCGTGCCGCCGCTCCAGCTCCTGCAGCCGCTGCGCCAGCGCCTTCGCCTCCGCCCGCAGCACGGCCTCGGCCGCCTCGTGCTGCGCCCTGGGCACGGCCTCCCGCCAGCTGTGCCTGCAGCCGGGCGGCCCTCGCGGGCCTTGGCGTCGGCCTTGGCCTCGAGCTGCGCCAGGCGCTCACGCAGGGCCCGCGCCTGCTCCTGCAGCGCCGCCATGCCGCGGGCGTGCTCCTCCCGGGGCACCCAGCCCTCGGCCCCGCGCCCCGCTGCAGCCACGCCGGGGCCTCCTCCTCGTGCTCCGCAGCCGCTCCCGCAGCGCGCCCAGCTCGGCCTCCCTGCGCGCCAGCGCGGCCCGGAGCTCTGCCAGCTGCGCCTCGGCCTCCGCCTGATGCCGCGCTGGCTCCGGAGCTCCGGCTGCATCCCGCGGCCTCGCCTCCAGCTCCCGCCGCAGCGCCTCCGCCTCGGCCTCGGCGCGCCCGCAGCGCTCCAGCAGCGCTTCCTTCTCCCGCGACGCCTCCTCCACAGAGGCTCCCGGCGAGGCGCGGCCTCCGCAGCCTCCAGCCGGGCCTGCAGCTCATTCAGCCGCCGCTCCCGCTCCTCCAGCTCGGTCTGTGCCCGCTTCAGGGCCGCCCCGCGCCTCTGCCAGCTCCGTGCCCGGCTCCCGCTGGCCGGAGGGTGAGGAGGAGGAGGATGTCTGCACCCCCAACTCGCCCAATGCTGCCTTGCACTCTCCCCAGGCCCAGGCCGGCTCCTCAGCAGGACGGGGCCCCGCGGTTCCCTCCGGGCTGGGCTCCGAGGCTGCGCGCTGCCCGTCCCCTCCGGCCCGCGCCCGCAGCCGCTCCAGCTCCCGCTGCAGGGCCTGGTACTGACTGGCGGGCACCACGTCCCCTGGGGCAGGGGGGCTGCTCTCGTCCCGCTCGTAGTTCTCCAGCACCTGCCGAGAGACCGTGAGGCCACTGTGAGCTGGGGGACAAGGAACAGAGGGACAGACAGACGGACAGAGGGGAACGTGCCTGGATTTTCTCCCTCAGCTCCTTGTTCTGCACGGTCAGGGACTGCACCTGCCCCTGGAGCGTAGCCAGCAGGTCCTCGGCCGAGGGGCTCCGCGTCTTCTTGGAGAGCAGCATCTCCGCTCCTGCAGGGCACAGGGACCTGGGGCTGTGCCCACCTGTGCCCCCACTGCCCAGTGCCACCTCCCCAAGGTGTCACTGTGAGGCTGGCAGACCTACCTGGGAACTCAAGCGGCTCTCCCTCCTCATCTTGCAGCGTTTCAATGTCGTAGCTCGTGTTCTCCTTCTCATTCTGGGGGTGCAGGGTGGAGGTGACGCCCCTGTCCCCAGCCCTGGGCACTGCCAGCTGTGTCCTGCCCACACCCACCTCCATTGAGGATAGGCGGCTCCGCAGAGCCTCCACCTCCTTGCCCAGCTTCTCCTTCTCCCCGTCCCGTACCACCAGGCACTCCTGCAGCTCCTGGATCTGCAGGGCAGGACATGGAAATAGGGTCCCTTTGGCTCCTGGCAGAGCCCTGGTGGCATTCCCAGCGCCAGGACCCCTTGGAGAGCTGAGGTCACCTCCAGGCTCTTCCCTGGCCTCACCTGTTTCTCCATGGAGCGCAGGGAGGACTCATCCAGCTCTGCCCGCTGGCAGGACCCAGGGAGAGAACAGGGAGGGATGAGTGCTGTCCCCATCTCCCCTGTCCCCTCTGCTCCCCGGGGACACGGTGGCATGTCCCCGGGACCCTGCAGCCCGTACCTCCCGTCTCTGCTTCTCCTGCTGCTCCAAGCCCCGGATCTTCTGCAGGAACTGGGCCCTCTCCTGCCGCAGCCGCACGATCTCCTCGTAGGCATCCCGGTCCTCCTGCAGGGAGTCACAGAATGCATTGAGTCCAACTCCTGGCATAGGAGACCCCCAAATCCCACTGTGTGCCCGAGGGGGCACCGACCCCCCCAATGACGGGACCCCTCACTGAGGTGTTTTGGGCTGCTCAGGTGAGGACCTGGGGACCCATTTCTCACCTGGCTGGGGGTGCCCAGGGGAGGCAGAGGGGCCTTCCTCTTCCTCGGGGTGCTGCTCTTCTCCCTGACAGATGACTGGCTGGGCGAAGACGTCTGTGGACACCCCAGGGTAGAGAGGATGTCACACCCACAGTGCCCTCCCTCCTTCCTGAGCCAGGGGACCCTCCAGGGACAGCCACCAGCCCCTCACCTGCGATGCCTGCTCAGTTGACTCCTCTTCTGTGGGGCAGAGTGAGAGGGAAGAAAAATTGGGGAGATTTAGGGGCTCAGAGCTCAGAGCAGAGACACCTCAGCTGGGGACAGCCCCAAACACCCAGGAAAAGGGGGACACATCCCCGCAGGTGACAACCCCCAGTGATGGTGACAGGGAGCCCCGGCAGCCTCACCGCTGGCCCAGGAGCGGCGCTGGGCCGCCTCCTGCAGCAGGTGCTGGATGAGGGCGTTGCCCGTGGCCAGCCCGTAGTGAGCAGCATCGTGGCCGGTAGCATCCACCACGCCCACACGGGCACCGGCGCTCACCAGCACCTCCACGGTGTCCACGCTGCCGCTCTCGCAGGCCAGCATCAGGGCTGTCCTGGGCACGGGGAGAGCGCAGGTGAGGGGGACAATCCCCGGGGCCACCCCGGCCCCCAGCGCCGCAGCCCCACCTGCCCTGCAGGTCCCGGCAGTTGACGGCGGCCCCGCGGTGCAGGAGGTACCGGCACAGCTCCGAGTGGCTCATCTTGGCAGCCAGGATCAGCGGCGTGCAGCCGTCCTGGGCACGGCAGGCAGGAGGGGGAGCAGAGGGGGTTCAGATCCTCCCATGGGGCAGCCTGCGCCCAATATCACCCCAGTTTCTACGTCCCACCCCAATTTCCACGTCCCACCCCAATTCCCACGTCCCACCCCAAGTTATGCTGGTGTTTTGGGAGAGCTCCAGCCTGGCACAGCAGGACCAGGAGCAGAGGGACCTCACCTTGTCCTTGCTGTTCAAAGGAGCCTTGAAGTCACAGAGGATCTCTGAGCAGGAGATGCAGCCGCTGGCAGCTGCAGGCAAGGACAGAGGCTGAGCACTGCCCCCATGGGGACAGGAGCAGGACAGGGCTGGCACTGTCCCCATGGGGACAGGAGCAGGACAAGGCTGGCACTGCCCCCATGGAGACAGGAGCAGGACAGGGCTGGCACTGTCCCCGTGGGGACAGGAGCAGGACAGGGCTGGCACTGTCCCCACTCACCCGCCAGGTGCAGCGCTGTCCGGCCACTGCCATCGGCCACATCCACGGGGCAGGAGGCCTGGGGGGAGAGCCTGGGTCACAGGAGGAGGGGGACAGAGGGACAGACTGCTCGAGTGGCTCTGTGGCACGGTGAAGGACAGGGGACTGACAGACTCTGGTGTGGTGAAGGACAAGGGACAGACCCCTGTGGCTCCCTGTGCCAGGCAGCAGCACACAGAGCTGGGAACTACCATGCCAAGGCACTGGTGAGGGAAGGGGGTTCAAGGACAGGGAGGACACTCTGCTGGCACAGCACCTCCCTCCCTCCCTCTGTCCCTCCTCCCTCTCCCTGTACCTGCAGCAGTTTGCTGACACACTGAGGGTGCCCGTGCTTGGAGGCCAAGTGCAGGGCAGTGTAACCTGGGAAGGGACAAACAGGTCAGAGCACGGCCAGCAGGGCTCTGCCAGAGGGGACAGCTTGGGGACAAAGAGACAGGACAAAGCAGGATCTACTGGAACAGGGGGACAACCCCAGGAGCTCATCAAGCACTGCCTGAGCTCCTTTTGGAAACTGGGACGATTTACAGCCCCCCAGGTGTGGCCACCACCTCTGTCCCCTCAGCCTCAACACCTGGGGATGACCAGTGGCTCTGTGTGGCAGGGACACATGGTGGCCATGTCCTCACCCGAGCTGTCCTTGGTCATGGCATCCACGCCGTGGGCCAGCATTGCTTCCAGACAATCCACGTTGCCCCGCGTGGCAGCCAGGTGGAACCTGCAGCGAGACCAGGGGCTGTGGGACTCTGTCCCCTGTCCCCAGCCGTGTCCCCAGGGCAGGGCCTGGCACTCACGCAGATTTGCCCTCCGAGTCCAGCTTGGTGGGCACCAGGCCCTTGCGGAGCAGGAGCGACGTGACCCGCCCGGCATCGTTGTAGTCCACGGCCTGCAGCAGCTTCTCGTCGTTCTTGGTCCAGTCCTGGCTCTGTAACAGAGCCCAGAGGAGGCTGTGACAGTGTCAGCTGTGACAGTGCTGTCCCCAGGGCTGGGCTGGGCTGGCTGTCCTTGTCCCCAGCCCTGCTGTGCTCCATCCAGCCCTGTCCCTGGGGGTGGCTGTGTCTGTGCCCCTCTCCTGGGAGCTCACCCCTGGATATGGAGAGTTCAGCAGGGATTGGGATGAAAATCCCCTCCAGCCCCCCCAGTCTGCAGCTCACAGAGCAGGGGATTTACAGACACAGCCCAGTTTAGCTGTGCCAGGCTGGGATTTGGGAGTGAGCCCAACTGCCCCGGGGTTTGCCCCTGCCACCCTGAAATCCCACAGCTAAACCCAGCCAGCACCCATGGGAGCCCCAACCCTGCCCATTCTCCCCCTGATCCCATTTCCAGCCCTGCTTTGCTCCCGGAGGAGGAAGGGATCAAACCAGGGCGGGCACAGCTGGCAGCTAGAGCAGATCCCCGGGGATGCTCCAGCCTCCCGGGATAACGGGGCACAGCGCTGTGCCCCCAAACAGGACCGCGGCTGGTTGGGATTTGCTGTCCCGGTGCTCCCGCATATCCCTGTCCCGAAGGAGCGACCCGCAGCGGGACAGGACCAGGACAGGGACTGCAAGTCCTGGGTTCACCCCGCAGCCAGTGACGACAAAGCGGCGCTGGCTGCGCTCGCAGCGGCAGGAAATGGATGTCACCTTTCGGGAGCCGCTGGCACCTATCCCAAACCCTCCTGTGCCCTCTGGGTGCCCCTCCGAGCCCCTCCAGCCCAGCGGGACCAGGGACAGGGAACAAACCAGTGTCCCAAGGTTCTGGGCAGACTGGGAGGGTGGTGCCCGCTCCCCCCACTCCCTGGTCAGGCAAGGACAAAGCGGGATGGGGAGGACACGGGGGAGCCCCGGGATGATGGGGATGGGGATGGGGGGCGCAGGTGGGGCGGGGGGGGACGCGGCTCAGCCCGCAGGACGCGACCGGAGGGGACCGGGAGGGGAGCGGGAGGGGATCGGGACGTACCGCGAAGGAGGCGGCGGCACAAAGGCAGATCTGCTTCATGGTGCTGAGCAGGAGGCGGCGGGAGGACGCCATGCGCCCCCCGCCCCCCGCCCCGGCCAGCACGGGCACCCCCGAGCCCGGAGCGCTCCGGCATCGCCGCCCGGGCGGGGGCCGGGGCTGCGGCAGTGGGAGCCGGACCCGCCTCCTCCACCCCCGGCCCTGCCTCCTTCCCTCCCTCCTCGGCGCATCCCTGCATCCCCGCATCCCGCCACGGAGCGGGGCCCCGCGCCCAGACTGGTCCCAGTTAAAGCGGGAGAGGTTACGGGGGGCAGCTGTCCCACCTCGTGCTCAAAAGCACCCCCAAAGCAGGGCTGAGCATCCTGCTGGCCCCTGAGGAGGGGGACCTGGCACCTGGGAGGGCTAGATTCCCCCTTCCTGCACCTCATTCCCCCCCAGCACCCCTCAGGGAGGAACCCCAAAACGCAGCGGGTCCCCAGGCGCTGTCCGGGCAGTCCCAGTGGCAGCAGAACCTCGGGAGCCTCTCAGGGCGGTGTGGGGAAACTGAGGCACGGAGCACCCCGAGCAGGATGGTCCCCCCAGACTCCAGGTGAGGGGCTTCAAGCTGTGTCCCCATGTCCCCAGCTGTGTCCCTCCCAGTGCACTGGGGACAGCGCTGTCCCCCTCTGCCTCTGCGGCCCCGTGCCAGGCTGCTGCTGAATAATTGAGAGCATCGACAGGCTTGTTCCCGGGCTGTGGCAGCTGGCAAAGCGGCACTCGTCCCCAGGAAGGGGACAGGAAAGGGACCTGGCACCCCGCTTCCCTGTCCTTTGCTCTGCCCCACTCCCAGCGATGGCTCTGGGTGCACTGGGGGCTCAGTTCCACCAGCCAGGGGGGCAGTGCCAACCTCCGTGGGGCTGCTGTCCCCGTTGTGAGTGATCACCCCCTGTCCCTGTCGCACTGGGGACATGCTGGGGGAAATCCCCAGGTCCTCATGTCGCAGTGAACATTCCAGGGCAGGTCCCCGTGTCCCCATGACATCCTGGAGCAGATCCCCG